>QYAP01000011.1:0-131722 GCA_003988905.1 Hymenotorrendiella dingleyae
TGATATCTACTAGCTGTACGAACTCCTGTAAGCCGGTCGTACACTAGCAGCTGACGCAGCTCGATATACTCTTCCTGTAAGGACGGTTTATACCGACATATATATTATAAATAATAATAATATAATCGAATTATAAAACTTATATTCAATAAATATTTAAGATAATATAATTAATAAAATATTTAATATAAACTCTAAGATTTATTTTATATATTCTTTTTTTAGTTTCTTTTTCTTTTACTTTTTTAATTAAATATATATATATTTTATATCTTTAAATTCTATTTTAATTTAATTATAAATTATATTATTAAAAATATTAACAGAATTAAAAATAGAATTCTTTTTAAAACAATTTCTTTTTTAAATACTTTTTTAGTAATATATTAAATAAAAATATAATCATTAATATATATTCTTTTTAAAATTTAAAAAAAAATCGATTTAAATTCTTATTTTTATTCTTTTTTTAATAATTCTTTTCTTAATATATTTAATACTATTATTTAATTTATATATATTAAAAGAAATAATCTTTAATTTTATTTTAATATACTTAATCTATTTTTTATATTAAATCTTTTTTTTAATAAACTTTATAATTAATTTCTTTCTATTATATTTAAAAATTATAATAATAAGATTATATTTATATTTAATTTATTATTTAAATATTTATATATATAATAATATATTTTTAAGATCTTTTCTTATAAAAAAAAAGCTTCATATTATACTATTATATTTATTTTTAATTAAAAGTAATTAATTAATATTATTATAAATATTTAAATAATTAAAAGTATTTTAAAAATATTTATAAAATAATTTTAATAAATAGAAATATAAGTTATAATATAAAATAATTTAATTAATATATATAATTATATAATATTTATATTTAATTCTAATAAATTCTTTAATTTTAATATTATAAATATATTCTATTAAATATTTAAATATTTTTATATTAAAATATTCTATTCTTTTATATTATATTTTAATAATATTTATTTTAAGTTAAAAATATTTTATAAAATATTAAAAAATCGGATTTAAGTTTCCGTTAAACGTTAAATATATTATTATAATTTTATTTAATAGAAAAATTTATAAACTAATTGAATAAAAAGAGAAAAAAATATTATATTTAAAAAATATTAAATTATATTTCTTTTTAATCTTCCGAATAATAAATAAAAACTTTAAAATAATAAACTATTAAAAACTTATATTCAAATCATAATATTAAATATTTCTTTTATATAATTTAGTTTTATAAATAATATTAATATGGAAAGCTTTTATAATAATAATATTATAAAATATAATATTTATCCTTCTATTAATAAAAATAATTAAAACATTTTTTAATAAACGAATTTTATATTCTTTAATTAAAAAATTAAAAGTATTAATTTAAATTATTTTTTTAAAAAGAGTTTTAATAAAAGAGTTTTTAATAAAATAGAATTCGTTATTAATTAAATATATAGCTTTATAAATATTAAAGATAATAAACATTATATGAAAATATATTTTTATATATATAATTATATAAATATCTTTGAATTTAATAATCTAAATAAAAAAAAAGAATTAATTATAATACTGTGGGAATATATTGACGTCCAGGATGACGTCACGTGTTCGGCTAGCTAGTTATATCCTCAGTTCGTAGAGTTGTTTCCAACAATCATGAACAACAAACCAGCATATCGTAGCGCACCTTGTTTCTTCACTAGCTACTAACAAACTTCTCTCAGTTAAGTGTGAACGCTAGCAACTGCAAGTTAATCGGTATTAGAGAATACCGACAAATACTTATAAAATTAAAAGGAAAAGTTATATTATTAATAGATTAAAAGTTAAAAATAAGATTTATAATTATTTTTAGAATTTTTTAATTATTTTATTTCTTTAATTAATTATAAAAAGCTTTATTTTTTATTTTTTATTTTTTAAAATTAATTAATAATCTTAGAAATATATTTAATAAGGAGATTTTAATTAAGAAATTTATTAATCTTTTTATTAATAATAAATTCTAAATTCCGGTATTTTAAAAGTATTTATTAATATATATAATTCTTATTATTATTATTAATTTTATATAAATAAAAATAAATAATTATAATTATATTATTTTAATTTCTATTAATATTATTTAATCTTCTTTTAAGAAAAGGCTTTATAATAATAAATATAAATCGATTAAATAATTTTTTATAAATAATTATAAATATAAATTCTAATTTATATTAATCGAGAATTTTTATATAAATATTAAAAGTATTCTTAATAATATATTTCTTTAATTTATAAACTCTTTAATTTATCTTTAATTTCTTATTAATCGCTTTTAAAAAATCTTAAATATTAAATAATTTATTAATAATATTAATATTATAAGCCTTATATTCTTAGAAAGATTAATATTATTTCTAATATTAATAAAAAGGTTATAATATTTCTAATAAATCATAATATTAATTAAAATATTAAAAGATATATATTAAGTTTTTAATTCTGTTATAAACTTTTAAACTAATTATATTAAATTCTTAATTATAATTAATATAAGATTTTTAATTTATAGCTTATTAATAATAGAATTAAAGATAATAGATAATATAAAAAATTCGATCTAATTAAAGACTTAAATATATTAAAATATAAAGGATTTCTATTTAATATTAATAATATAAAAGTTCTAATAACGTAATTTAAACTCTTTAATAATATCGAAAAAGATAATCTTAATTATAGAAGTAAAAGGATTCTTAATCTAAGAAGGAATTAAAGAAATTATTATTATTAATAATAAAGCTTAGGATATTATTTATAAAATTATTTATCGAATTTATTTAATTCGAATTTTATATATCGTAAAATTAAGATTATATTAAATAATTCTTTCTTTATTAATACGATCTTAAAAGCTCTTAATAATAACGGGTTTCGGTTTTATAAAATTAAGATTTAATATATTAAGCCTTAATGGATTAATATATTCTTAAATATTATATTTTTAAGAGTTATATTATAATCTATTAAATTAATAGATTTAATTCTTTAAAGTACGAAATATAACCTTATTAATAATTATAATAAAGGTAATAATATCTATTATAATGATTATTATTATAATTATTATTAGATAAGAAAGTGAATTTTAAAAGAAAGGTTTAAAAAAGAAGGATAAAAGTTAATTCTTTTAAATATATATAATATTCGTATTTATAAGCGCTTAAATACTTACCGGGCTTATAATTATCGTATAACACTTTGAAAAATACTTAATAGAATTAATATAAGATTTCAAAGAGCTTATTTAATTTAATAAAGTAATCTAATTTATTAAAAGGAAAGGAAAGAATTAATTTAAATACAGGATTCCGACCTTCGCGGTTTATTAAAAGCCTAAAAGCACCTTACGTATTAGTATTATACGTACTTTCACGCGATAAAAGGTCTTAATAAAAATTTCCTTCTTCTCTGCTAGTAGTACCGCATTAATTGGAAAATAAGACCCTCGCCCCCTTAAGCCCATTACCGTATTAATTGGGTTATAAGCCCATAATATCCCAGTTTAAACTTTGTTATATTTTAATTATAATAGAGAATAAAGGTTAAAAAAAGAGAGCTAATAGACGATAAATGCATCTTTCCCGTTCTAGCTTTAATTCTCTATAATAGTCTAGCATTATAAGCCGAAAACTAGGGGGGATAAGGTGGGCTTATACACCAATTAATACGGTATAATGTTAATTGTTTTAGATTATTACAGAGAATTGAAGCCGAACGGGAGAGGCTCTCCCGTTTTTAGGATCTCTGTCATTTTGGCCTCCATTATGCCAAACCCTCATAGAGAATTGAGAGCCAAACGGGAGAAAAGGGTGGTCTCGTATTCCAATTAATACGGTAGCTAAATTTAAACGCTATCAACCGCGGCCCCTAATCTTGTCTACCAAAAACAATCATCCGCCTTGACATCTTCCTATGAACACCCTTTATTGTACGCAAACAGTTAAGCAAACAAAGCTGCTTTGGACAAGTCCGAATATTCCATATCCTACGCCGCAATTTCATCCGTGCCATCATATAAATTTAGAAGACACATCCTCCCAAGAAACGTAGAAGTGCTTTGACATTCCTATGTACGTTCAGAAGTTTGAGAAATTGTTTTTGTAACGTTGACATTCTTTGGACCGGATGATGCTTTGCCGGCTTCTACGGCTTCTAGATCGTACACCGCACGCGTCTCAGTGGGAATTGTGTCCTGCATAGCAATATGGTCTTGCGAATTTGTGGAGGATTCCCCATTCTTTTTCCCTGTTGCAGGAAATGATTCGTCTTTGTTGGAGCGTAAACTGGCCGAACGAATTGATCGAAGAGATATGGCACTACGTATGCTGGCAAGTAGTGATTGTGGAGTAATCTTGCCAACAAGGAACCATAGTGACGGGAGGTTGATGGCAATGCAAGCTGTGCCTACTTCAAGTAAGGCTAAAAAGTACGCCTTGCTATACTGAACTATGAAAAGTTAGTGGCGTCTTGACTATGGGCGAAGGGAAAACTATATTTGTATGCTTACGCTGGAGGTCGAGGGTCGCCTCAGAAGGTGAATTTGTCTGCTTCTCAATTTCGACATACACTGCTAGCCGCGCGATGTTTCCTGCAAAACTCCTACAAATTATAAGCCCAGAGTATACATATTATTTAATGGAACTGCTTACACGAGAGCCAAAAGAAAAACAGCAATAACACCCAGACGCCGTGAAAGGCTTGCGTTTAGGGACCAAACCTAGTGCGAGTTAGCTCGATGCAATTGCGACTTTTTTGTGTATTGTTGACGAGATACCTGTGGGATCGGTAGTGCTATAATCCAGAAGTCCAAAAGAAAATCAGAAATGGATAAGCCAAGTAACATTGGGTAAGCATTCTTCTTGCAGTATTGGTCGAAGTCTGCGCCCCAAAGCGCCGAGAAATGGGTACCACACTGTAGTGGGGACATTATTTCGAATGTGATCACCCAACAAATAACTAGGACGCCACTGGTGAGAAGAAGTATTTTGAATGTATTGGCGCGGCCTGATACGCAGAAGATACGGTCGAAGAAGAAGAGTGCACTGAGTTTTGTGCAGCCCAAAGTGGCTGTTGTGAGTGCCTGAAAGGCTATAATAAGCTGGTGTACATAAGTCAGCTCGACGCTCGTACTCGAGGAAAAGTTGCTCGAGTAAGTGGAAATACCTTTGATGAGGTTGGTGCGTTTGCGAGAACTATCTCAAGGTTCTTTGGCGTTGGATATCCTACGACCTTCTTATGGACGCCTGATTATGTGAAGCGTGAGTAAGCACTCTTGTTAGAATTTCAACAAAAGGTAGTGATTTGCTCACCATAGAAAGTGCAGGCGACTGAGCCAACCAAGAACAACTACAAAACTCGCGTGTCAGGGACAACATCAAGCGAATCTATCCGTGATAAATCTCAGAAAAGCAGGGCGGTAACATACAAGACTTGGCAGAACGAGCCAATCATCAGGTTTCAAGGGCACCTTCTGAATCTTGCGAGAATAAAATCGCAACGATGTCGCGATGGCAGCTATCCCCAACGTAGTGCTGCCAACTGCAATAATTCCTTGGTGAGATTCAGCCATAGCTACGAACGATAAAGTTTTCAAGCTGTTGGTTCCAATGAATGAAAGGTGTGATGAACTAAAGAGCGGGAGATGTCTGGTATAATTGAGAAGTGAGAGACAATAAATCTGGGGGCGATGTTGGAAAGGAAGAGCGAGGCTCCTGGGGTTCGGGAACCGGACCCGAACCCGGACCTCTGATTGGTATCATAATACTTCTTCTTGCATGTTGGTGATATTGCATAGACGGCAGCCTTGCATGGCTTGAGGGTGTGAGGCTTTTGCATCCGTCATGAAAATTTTACCAGTGATTCGGTGTCAAAAGAGGAAAGATATGCTGAGCGGTTAAATGATACCGGACATGCATACGCAATGCCGACATTCCATTACGGTAACGAATTAGGTAAATTAGTCGCTCAACCACCTTGGGTGGGGGTTGGTGTGAGGAAGGTGGATCGGTATTAAACCTACGATTACCTTCCTTATTTGCGGATTCTCACCCCTTAATCCCGGTTAGCCATGTTGTGTCACACATCATCTCTCCCGTTCCCGTGTTCAATTGCCGGTACATCAGCACACACCCCTGTCCATCTTTCAGCGTCTTGCAGTACCGCAGAATCTCATACTATTCGCGAAAACAGGGGTGGAAAACCGACTCGTTATGATGGGCCTCCAGGGGTTATGGGCCAACAGGAAAGCTAGAATCGAGCGACTTGGACTGTGCTGTGCTCTCTTCTCTGAAGCTCGAGCCAGATCGTTGAAATCAGCAATTGGCCCAATAGAACCCTTGACTACACCCCTGGGGGCCCATCATAACGAGTCGGTTTTCCACCCCTGTTTTCGCGAATAGTATGAGATTCTGCGGTATTATTCATTCATTGCCCCCATGCTCAAAAGGGTGACATTTCAAGCTTTGGCCTAGTATGAGTGGAAACACATAGGGCTGGCTTCCTGGCCAACTCCAGCGTATGAGATCGTTGGATTTGAGCCTCAACGCTACGCTGATTTGCTGCAGATGTACGGTAAGGAGATGAAATATGTACCGGTGTCCGTTTCGGATAGTTATGCAGTCAGCGGAATGAATTGTCACCAACGTGACGGTCGCGTAGGTAACATATCCATGTCTTCCGATCGGTTCGTACGGCTATTGTTTCTACGCGAGGCCTTTAGAGACTCCAACATGGCTCGCGCATGGTTCCTGCAGTTCTTCTTTGATACCTATCATAGTCCTGTTGCATCGAAAAAACTCGTCCGAATGCTAAGCGAGTTCGCCCCTCCATTACTGAAAGCCGCGACGTGCATGCATCATGTTTAGTCAGCATCGAAGAACCTGTTATTGGGTGATGAGAAGAGAGCCTCAGAACGGACGGAATTAAGTGGGAAATTGAACCAACAGCTCTTCCAACTGTCCCTAGGCATCCAGCTCGACCACCTCGCAATTGGACACGAATGCAGCTCTTTTGAAAGTGGCCAGCCATCTTTTGGACATCGAGAACCATAGTCGCAATTCCCCTTCCGTGTTGTCGCCAAAATCATCAAAATATGCTAAATTCAATTACACTTCTATTTTGGGGCGTTGCGATCCCTTTCTTCATTTACCTCTACCAAAAATGGACATTCTACCTGGAGTCCCGCACTTTAATTCAACGACATGGGTGCCAGAGCCCCTCGAAATACCCTCATTCTGACCCCATTTGGGGTACTGATTTACTTAGACGAAGAATGAAAGCGATGAAGGAAGGAGAGCAGGGAAACCTGTTTCTAGAGCTTTTCAGACACCATGGCAAGACCTGGGAGGAAAACTTCTTTGGTACCAGGATCATCAACTCAATGGAAGTGGAGAACATAAAGGAAGTCGCTGCACTCAGTTTCGACGACTACGGAAAGCCCGCCCAGAACTTCTTTCGTCCGTTCCTCGGGGATGGGATTTTCGTCTTGGACGGTCCTCGATGGAAACATTCTAGAGACTTGGTCAAGCCCCTCTTCGCTCGGGCAGAGATCTCGGACGTGGACACTTTCAAATTCCATGTTGACAGATTCCTGGACAGACTTCCTAGCGATGGAAGTACCGTTGATCTTCAGCACTTATTGCACAACCTGGTGGGGCACATAACACTCCGATTGCCTAAAAAGAGTGCTAACTTTCTCTGTGTTAGTTCCTTGATACGTCAACTGAGTTTATCTTCGGTCGTTCAATTGATTCGCAGTTGCCTGGCGATCCAAACAACTCGAAAGAACTTTTGGAAGCGTTTATGGGAGCGCTCGAAGGAGTTGGAAAGCGTCGGCTGGCTGGATCACTGAATAAAGTCCTTTTTGCATTTGACAGAACTTGGGAGCCAAACAAGAACAAAGTTTATGCTTATATCGATGCACAAGTCAAGCGCGTGCTTGAAGAGACCGAAGAGAAATCCAGTATCGAAGACGACAAGGCCACACAATCTCGATACGTCCTTCTTACCGAAATGTCCAAGCATATCAAGGATCCAATTCAACTTCGCTATCAGATACTGAACGTTTTCCTGCCAGGAAGAGATACAAACTCTATCCTGATAGCGAATTGTCTATTTCACCTAGCAAGAAATCCGCAAATATGGTCTCAGCTTCGTGCAGAAAGTCTCGCCCTTGGTGACAAGCCACTTACTTTCGAGCTACTCAAGACTCTGATTTTGTTTAGAAATGTTATATTGGAGACTCTCCGCCTTCAAGGTCCGGCTGGTCGTGCTCAGCGTCTCGCGCTCAAAAACACGATTCTTCCAGTCGGAGGCGGATCTGATGGAAAGTCTCCAATATTTGTGAGACGAGGGGATATCGTCGCACTAAATAATCTAGGCACAAATCACAACAGCGATATCTGGGGTGAGGATGTTGAGGTGTTCAGACCAGAGCGGTTCGTCAACAGAAAATACACCTGGGAATTTGTACCATTTTGGGGCGGCGCACGCAATTGTCCGGCTCAACAACAAGTTCTTACACAATCCGTCTATCTACTTGTGAGAATGACACAGAAATTTGCAAAAATGGAGAATCGCGATCCGGTGCTCGAGTACAAGGAGGTTGTGAGGATGATGACGGAGAGCAAGAACGGTGTAAAAGTTGGTTTATTATGATCAGAAAGAGATCGTTACTCTCTTGATGCAGACTATCGAAGATTCTTTTGGGCTCATGGGATTCTCAGTAAATTCTACCGTACTTATTGTTTTAAAGAGTCACCCTTTTACTCCCCTTTTTTGACCTTAATTTTTCTTGACAGTCTGGCACAATGAGAGCCAACATTGGGGAGCCTTCGAAAAAGCGAGAACTCCCTCATTCAGGCTTCCACTCTCCCTTATAGGCCCCGCACAATGGGAGTAACAAGGAAGAGGGCGCGGGATGGTTCTCCAAACAAATGGGTGCGGTGATCTGCATCCAAATTACCCGTTTTCACCATTGTTGCTAGAGTTGGAACGTGTTGAAACTCCATCCCTTGACTGGGAAATTGCTTGAATGTTGCTCTCTTCATGTACGTCCTGTGATACTGACAGATACAAAACACTAACGGTAGTCTTGCAAACCTAGGAACGGAAGTCACTTGCACTGTCAAAAGTCTCAAGGGAACAGAAAATTGTCCTGAGGATAATCATTTTGAAGCTTCTAGTGCAAATAGTAGATTTTATTAACGCTCGACAATAAACAACAAATCCAGCAAATAGAGCTCCCTGGTAATCTTTTCACGACACGAACATGAGAATTCCTCGCCATGGATGCTTCCTAACAGAAACCCCCCTATAGGCAATGGTCTTGACTGAAGACTACTTTGTCAGTAAGTAAATGTGCAGATATTCTTTAGCAAAAAGGGGGCTTACTCAAATGCGAAAATTCAAGCCTTGAATTCAAACAACGGATCGAGGGTTTC
The DNA here is from genome assembly GCA_003988905.1 of Hymenotorrendiella dingleyae. Classification (NCBI taxonomy): domain Eukaryota; kingdom Fungi; phylum Ascomycota; class Leotiomycetes; order Helotiales; family Helotiaceae; genus Hymenotorrendiella; species Hymenotorrendiella dingleyae. The sequence continues at coordinate 9,531 of QYAP01000011.1, forward strand.
GTCAGTGTCGTCCTCGGGAGAGCGCTTGAACTCGAACAATGGATCGAGGGTTTCGTCAGTGTCGTCCTCAGGGGAGCGCTTGAACTCAAAAAGAGGGTCCAGGGTTTTATCCTCTTCGGGGGAGCGCTTGAACTCGAACAATGGATCGAGAGTTTTATCTTCTTCGGCAGCGCGCTTAAATTCAAATAGCGGATCAAGGGTTTTGTCTTCTTCGGCGGAACGCTCAAGTTTGGCTAATCCTCCATCTGCGTTGAAAGCTCTTGTTAGAAAGTTTATAACATATGGCTATAAGACAAGGCTTACTGGAGAGAGTATCAATTGGGCTTGCTATGGCAAGCGTGGCGACCCATAGAAGCAGAATGGACTTGACTTGCATTTTGGCACTTGGTAATCTGTTTCACTAAAGATGAAGACGTGACAGATTTGAGATCTTCTTGAGCCAAGAAACTAGGGTTGCTTTACAGATATTAAATATGCGTTCTAGATCTAGGGGTATGATTTCATTGATTTGTCTAACACACCGGGGTGACGTTATAGAACTGAGGAGTGTCTGAATTACACAGAAAGAAGTTGGGTAAGAATGACGCAAAAGCTTTCGGTATCCGAAACGGAAACTTGCCAGGTTAATCGCTTGATAACAGTTAATTAACAGTTAATTAATTTTCCCCTTTCAGGCGCAGCTGTTACTCTCTGAAATTTTGCCCCATGTCCAAAACGCACGGCCGTCGAAGCCCCTGTAGTTGCATAAACATGAAATATCGTGCTCGGTATGGGAGCCTCTCACGGCTGCATGGTATCATGTGAAAACTATACATGGACATCTACCGGGTTCGGCTGCGGGGCTGCATCATTGATGTGACCTTACGAATTAGGTACGATCTCCATAACGTGCTTAATAAACAAACAGTAGGGCGAAAACTGCTTCAACTAAGGGGAGGAAAAGCCAAGTCTACGGAATTATTTTCTTTAAGAAGCTGAATTGCTGTTGCGAGTGGCTTATTGAGGTCGGATCTCCCCCCTATCAAATTCGCTTAAAGGTGGATATCGCGCAAGTATTTCCCAGTGCGAGACTGCGAGCAGGTGATAGATGGGAGTCCTCAGTCGATGGTTGCCACACTAGCCGGCAATTGTTAAGAATCTGCATCTATAGGTTTCGATTTACGCCTTACTTCTGCATATGCAAGGAATTCATTCTAAGCTGACAATTCTCGCGGCTAGACCCGGCACTCCTGGCCCGGGAGTGCCGAGCTCAGCCTCCTGGGCGATCGTTGCCTATACGCTAATGCACTCTAGTATTCTACAACTTTCCCTTCAAATTGTCGTGATTCTTCGGTGAAGAAAGCAGCCTTGCAGCATGCAGTTGATATAACGAGGGAATCCTGGATCCAACAGACCAGTAACTGTTAGTTATCAGTATTTACTAGGATACCGTCAAATTGCGTGGCACAGTTCTTCACTCATTGGGAGTTCCAATGTTGGTTGCAATACTGTAGGTTGCTCAAGTCTAAGGATATACCCTAGTTCACCTACATATATTGTTACTTTCGCACAGATCATGGATCCACGAACCAACTTACGACTCGACCTCGGTTGCCAAAGGTCGGTGTACGATCGTGTAACATCCAAGCATCCATACTAGGTACCTTAGGTAAATTAAGAGGTAGAAATTTACCAAAAGAGAGATTAGGTAGACACATATTTCTCCTCACACCATCCCCTCATATTTCTCACTGGAATCTTGAACTGACACACACTAAGTGGATTTTATGGCTTCCCAAAAGTACGAACCACTCGGTCAGCAATACTCTGATTCTGAAGATGGGACATCCCCAAACTCTGCTTTCCAAAAGAGGCGATATTTGTCCAAAGGGACGTACCTTTCGCTTCTTGCACTACTTATGACTTCGCTTTTCTTCAACGGCATATGGCTATACCGGAGTTTTTGGGTTGGAAATAAACCTCTGCCAACACGCTACGGTGATTTACATCTTCCTAGCATATGAACCACTGCTAATAACATCAACAGCAAAACTCGTAAGGGAGGTAGGGGTTCCCTTTATCACGGAGTCACTCTACAGCAATCCAAATCGAGCCGTTTCCGAAGAAGCTTGGAACGATCCTCTGTTAGATCCAAAGAATGGCGTCGTAGCGCTGCCCGACGAGTTGGCGAGATCCATGGGACTTCCTCCAGCGCAGCGATGGCCTTGGGATTATTCGAAAGGTATATACCTCTTGAACGGTTATCATAACATGCACTGCCTTGTAAGTCTCTACACGAGCTGTAAAGTATCTGCTATCGTATTGACTTTGAAAAGTACGCCATTCGAAGAACAGTCCTTCAAAGTTTCGATCACGAGCCCCTCACCGAATCTTACGAGCATCTTATACACTGTCTAAGTGTGCTTCTTGAGGAAGTCGTCTGTAACGCAGATGACACGCCAAGATATACAGGAGCAATTAATGACGAGGTTGGCAAGAAGGCTCCTTTGTCTGGAATTGGGCAGACTAAGATGTGCAATGATTGGAGTAAGCTGGACAGTTTCTCCAAGGAGTACTCGGCTTGCTATAAGCCTATCAACAAGAGTAATCCAGACTTTCCAGTGGTTGAGCGCTACAAGTTCTGTCCTGACGGCAGTGTATTATGGGATTAAAATGCCATCAGAAATAACTCAAATTGAAACATCCATGTGTAGATAGTACGAGAGTTGATGTAGCTAGATTAGGAAGTCTCGTAATTAAAGCCAGAGTTGTCATGGGAAGAATCCAAAATTATGACACTGTAAACTTTTTGCTGTGTCTACCATTTCTGCTTAGTATAGGCATCAATTGAAGATACAATTAAATATGTATTCTAGCGAGGTTAATGTTCAGGGCATAAATATTACAGGCTTGTAAAACTTCCCTGCACCGACTCTCCGGCACGGTAACATGTAGATTACGCGCGGACCAATTGCAATGTGTTATCTTTGTGCCACCAAAGGAAAAATATCTGCAGCTAATGAATGCTTGTTCCACGGTGTCATACGAGTAATAGGGTGGTAAGCACACGCATGCATCTCATCACCAACACGGACACCAACACGGACTCATCACCAACTGGATCTGCAGGAGAAGAACCCCCTACTGACATATTCCTTCCCAGGACCTAGCAGGGAAAAAACATCAGCCCATTTAACAGTATTACTACACCTTCCATTTCTGTCCACACCGCCTCAACATATTTAATCCTCTGTTGCTAGGTAGTTTGTGCGAGTCGATTGAAAAACTGAGATTGCAAGTGATGTTGGTTGCAATCCGGTGAAGAGATTTGTTGGATACCTAAACGAGGGGCTCGTATGCTTCAAGCGGAAACTTCGGTGTTGAAGACTCATTCGCATCTATTGCCGATTTAGGTGTTATAATTATCTTTATGGTTCCTTGTTTACGTCTCTGCGTAACTAGCATCTGATTTATCCGAGCGAAGAAGTGTCCAATCTCGCCGCAGAGAGCGTGCTCGACGCAAAAACGGTTGTTCGCATTTTCAGCAATAAGCAATACGCATCAGAATTCAGGGACTCAACGAAGACCCGGTACCCAGCGTCAATCCTTCTTGGGCTTGAAGTGTCTCAACCGTTTCGATCTTGACAACCACATCGATGGAGAAGCAGTACACGACGAGATCCGCATCTAGATATAGTTTGGATGAGGAGTTGACATGTGAGCTCAGTCACTTGAATAGCGACGAGAAGAGGATAGAAGCTCCGCTTGGATCTAGACATGGTCACAGTCCCTTGACACTTCTATTATTTTCAACAACATGCCTTCTCCTCTTCTGTCTCGTGGTTGAAAGCATGATGCTATGCAAATTGATCATTCAAAACAAAGCACTTGACTCTCCTAGTAAGTATCGAACTTCTGCCAAAATCTCCGAAACCCCCTTCTAATCTCCACGCTTTCAAGTTGGTCTGAGTATGACTCGAGGTGCTGAACGCAAGCTCTACGAGCACAACAAGTTCATGTCTGAAAACAGAACAGTGTCGGATACGACATGGGAATCCATCAAGACAGGACATGGTGTTGTAGCCATCGACAAAACGTGGGCTTCGGCGAACAATCTCGTCAAAACGATCGAACACCCCGAAGATCCCGACAAACTCGTCTATATAATTGAAGCATATCATGCTCTCCACTGTCTCGTAAGCTCAATACTCTTTTCAAATTTTTGACCTCATTGTGCCAGGATATTTAAGAGAATAGAGGTCAAAATGACAGAGGCTTCGACAACGGGAGAGGCTCGTTTGCGGGAGAGACTCTCATCAACCTTAATTCTCTTAAATATCCTGGCACAATGAGGTCAAAAACGGGCGCTCTAAATCAATTAATACGGTACGCTTCTATCTGCTTTCAGTGCTAACAAGTTCAGAAAAACCTTCGACTACATTACCTCAAGCTCTGGGACGACAAGGAAAGATATTGGGACTTACAGCACGATTTCCACTGCTTTGATGGTCTGCGTCAGTATATCATGTGCAACGCAGACGATACTCTGCTCTATACTACAGGCCATAAAGATGCAGGACATGGCCAAATGGTTTCGTGCAGAGATTGGGACGCCATAAGTGAATGGGCTGCAGAGCGAACGGCGTGTTACCATGATGATGATCATGGAGGACAGAAATTTGGCGTGTGTGAGAGTGGAGATGGACTTCCAGTTGGCTCAATATTAGGATAACGAATGGAACTTTGAGAATTGCGGTTTTCAAATCTGGCAAGGCCTCTGTATAAATACGAGTAAGAGAAACACCGTGAGGTCAAAATTCTATAATGTACAATGGGAAAACAAACACTGATAAAAAACAAGCTACGAAGGCTTCTTATGCTTAACCATCAAATCCGTCGTAGCCATAGCATACTCCGGACACCACTTCGCCACTCTATCCATCTTATCCGCATTCCACCTTTCCACCTGATGATAGCCCAGCGGGTCCTCATGCCAAATCGTCTCGACAGCAAATTTCGCCGCAACTTCCCTCTCCGGCAGCTTCACATTCGGCATATCCTTCATCTTGTGATAGAACCACTGGTCCTCGAATTTCAAACAAGGCTCCTTGGTGACGCAGCCCGCTTGTGTGATAGCACCCGAGTCCTTTTCTCCTTGCCAGCTATATTTCGATATGATCTCGAGAATCGTCGATATCTTTCGTAGGGAAAAGCCTCCATTGTAACCTTCTCCGTGGCCGTTGTTTCCGGTTTTGGGAACGTCGATGGGTGCCCCTACGAAATCGTAGCCTAGGAAGTCTTCCATTCGTAACGGTGAATTCGCACATATGATGCTATCTGCCTGGAACATCAATACATGGTTTGCAGGCGCCAAAGACTCCCAAAACCATGGCAGAGTGAGGAATTCCGAGACGGATTGGTGGTCTTCGAATTTAACGTCTTTGGGGAGAACGCGGATGGTTATGCGGCCGTCGTTGAGGGCTCGTCGGAAGGCGGTCGAGTTGGGATGGCTGATCTGCGAGGTGTAGAGAAGAATGGGCCATGCTGAGCCAAGGACGTTGGAGAAATGGAGGAGAAGAGGCGCGATGTTGTCGAGTGGGCGGTCTTCGATGATGACAGCTACGTTCTTCGCTTTGCGCAAACTCGACGGGAGGAAACTCTGTGTTGCATCCTGGACAGGAGAAAAAAAGGTATATGCGAGGACGAAGGAAATGAGAATGGCGATGGGAATAACTCCAATTCTTTTACCCATGAATACGGAAGACATGATAATGATAATGTACAGGTGAAATGATGGCAATCGGCCTTCCACTGGAAAGGAGAGAAGCCATCTCTGCGGAGATCCGCCAATATCTGTTTGCAAGGTTGGTTGGAATGCTGTACGAGTAGACCCTGGCTCAGCTGTGGAGCCGCGTCGCAGAATACGTCAGATCTGCCCCTAGTCCACTGGGTACGAGTGCGCGTCAAATTCATTGATTGCTTACTTATCTACCGGTATAAGTAGTAACTCGATTGTCCGCATTGCTTTGTGTTACATATCAGAGGAAGTAGAGCAATTGAGTAAGAAGCTGAGGAGGGCGAGGGGGCCTGGCACCTGACCTGACGTTGACGTTGACCTCGAGGTGTGCTTCCATCAGCCGTCTCAGGACCTTGCATAGATCTAGTCTAAGCGATGCGCCACCCGTTATCAAGCTGACATCGCGACGTCGTTGCTGCCGAAGCCTTAAACTGACTTCGCAACTCTGAATTATTCCTGCATGCGCATTCTCATATGAGAAGTTGTGCCCAAACTTTTGGGATGGATAAACTTGTGAGATGGATTGAGAGGGACAGGCGCTGATCCAAAAAATAGATGTTGGGTGTTGTTGGGTGCTGTTGGCGGATGTGCGGATGTCTTACGCGTCTATTTATCGGTAGGGCTGGTGGGGGCTTCCCAATGGGGCTTCAGCCGCTTCACGGTCTGTCTGGATTTCACAGAAAGCTCTTGTCTTCGAGGCCGAAGAAATCAAATGGAAATGCACCGCCTTACAACGATGAGAACGTTGTTTCATTTATGAGCCAAGCTGCAGGTGGTTGAAAGCCTACCCCCGTGCCCCCCAAATAGCCATGAAACAGGGGTTGAGGCGGAGGCACGATTTTCCGCTCCGTCTCGTCAATTGACAACTTCAGTCATCACCACCTTCACCAACATTGCGAAATATCTTTTCTGCCTCGAGTAATTTTGCTACAAAAACGGAGCAGTTGTGTTATAAATTCTTAATGGGTATCATCAATCAGCAGAGCAGCCACTAGAGTTGGTACAATGAAATTCCTTGGTGTATTTCTTGCGTGTTTTTTTCTAATCTATTTACAGTGGTTGGTCGATTCATGTCTTCCTATGCAACGGAAACAAAAAATTCAGCATGATCCTTATGCTCCACCACCAGGGCTCAATAAAAACCGCAAGCAGAGCTTCCTCGCAAACGCCATTCCAGGCAGACTATTCAACGCACAACGAGGCCGTTCGTACTCGATAACGCGTCCTGAATCAATGCTGCTGGAAATTCAGCTCAACTATTCGATAATTCGTCCTGAATCGATGCTGCTGGAAATTCATCTCAACATTGGGTTGAAATCAAAAGCACTGTTTTCCCTAGCACCTGTGCCGAAGTTCATCTGAACGCCGTTATCAGGGGTCTGGCTTGCATGCGTTCGTTGAGCTTGAGCTTGACCGGCAAGGTTTTGGTGAGATCGTGATGCCTTGTTCTCTCCTCCTTGACCATAATAAAGGCTGTTGAGGTACGGAGACGCTGTATTCATCTTCGTCATTTCCGAGGCATATTGAACCTCTTGCTCATGTCGCTGTTGCCAGTTACCGGTATCGAAGCCGTTGTTTGGTGTGCTAGTTCGACTCTCGAAAACCCCGCTGGCTATGTGCAAATCGCTCAAGCTGTTGCCGTAACTGTGACTCGACTTGGGCGTTGCAGTCCTACGACCCGCAGACCCAGTAGTTGTGCCAAACAATTGCAGGAGCCCATTCGTACGAGTTGGAGAGGTGTTCGTAGGCATTCTTGGTTGTGGGAAAGAGAAGACTGGAGACTCAGGTTTGAGAGAGCTAGTTCCGGTTCCAGCAACTCGTGAAAGTGCTCGTGAGCTTCGTCCCTCTGGTTTCGCCATTGCATGCCCAAATTGAAGAGCTGAGGGGTTGGAGATGGGCATACCCAAAGTAAGGTTGTCGATCATCTTTTGAGTACTCACAGCATTTGTACCCAAATCATTTGGCTTGCCGTGCGTATTGGCCGTAAAGCTGTTAATCATCTTTTGAGTCTCCGAGCTAGACGGTGTATTGGTGCCTTGAAAGGTGAAACCAGACTGTAAGCCATGGCTGGGGGTACCGGCTGTTGCACTGAGGTAGGGATTGAATGTGCTTGCGGGCACCGGAGCTGATTTTACGACAGTCGCAGTCGATTTTACTTCTGGGTGCTTTCTTCCTCTGAGTTTCAGATGCTTGTTTTCGGGTTTAGGTGGCGATCGTGGCAAGTGCTTTCCACCGGCTGGGAAGAAGACATTATCATCTTCGAAAGCCGCGGCCGTCCGAATGTTGTGCGCATGGCTTTGCTTCAACTCAGCGTTGGCAACAAAGTTTTGAACGGATTTAACAATGATATCTGTTTCATTTTCGGTATCGTCCTCTGGATAGCGTGGATCGTCAGGCGAAACGAATGCGATCTCCATTCCTTGCGGTGGGAAGGGGATATGGTCTGCGAACGTCAGCTCCATCCTCAAAATTTCAAGAACCGACTATCATACCCATGGGATACATTGCGTGCATTCTCGGATCGCCATGAATTCTCTGATACGTTCCCCAATTAGGCTCCGGATGGGTGCCCTTCTTCTTGGGATAGCCGCCTTTCTGCTTGAACACCAACTTCTCCATCGGTCGGCCACCGTCCTTCAGATGCTCATCGTAGATATTCGCCATGTTCGGATTGCGCTCTGTCTTCATGCGCTCGAGGTATGTTGCGGCAATCTGGAACTCAGCGGCGTTTGCGAATACGTTGTAGGTCCTCTCGTCCATAGCAGTTGTCGCGCGCTTTTTGCTGCTTGCGTCTTTGAGGTTGTTCATTGCGAGGGCCTTTGGCCGGGCTGCCGGTGGGCGGGTTAGCCGATTCATCTGCTCTCACGTGAATGCGAATATAGGCGCGATGAATATGAGTACAGCAAGAGAATGACTAGTGGCCGATTCTTTTGTAGCAGTAGCCTTGCGAGCTTCATCTTAAGACAGCACGCCTTGTGAAAGCGTTGCCGCATCCCGATCAAGTTAATGGGGCAACGGCGCAACGCACACCGAGTTATACAGACAAAAGCTACGGAGACAAAGTCAGTGACTATTGCCTCTAAGATCATTGGTCTGTCATAAAGTACCTCAATGGATTATTATGTAACTCTTCGTTATCCCCCTTTCTGTTGCGCGCAAGACTCGGCTCTATCCGATCTGCTGCCACAGCCAGCACATCTCTGCCAAGGGGTTGAATGTTTGGTCATGCGTGGTTACATTCACCTGTTCCTTGGTTGTTGCTAGCGTGGCGCAATGACCACTTGAGGCTCTTTAAGAGCCTTCCAGTTCATTACTTGCGGATACTCTGTGAAAGACCACCTGCAACACTTGCAACAACCAAAATTCTGCAAACCTGAACCATTCTAAAGCATACACCTTGTCGCAGCCACACCCTTCTCGGCCTCAAAGCATTGCTATCTGGCAGCTACTACATCTGGCTCCGGCTGCACTTCGCAGTTCTTCCCTGCTCTTCTCCATTCCTCAACAACCACAAACACCTCCTCCTCAAACCTCCGCCATGCCCCGCACCAAACTCAAATCCGAGGGCCCTCAACCCGTTCCCTCACCTCAACGTCGGCCGTCCACATCATTCTACGACGAAAACAAAAACAACTACCTCAACTCCATCATCGCCGACGTATATAACGAGCTGGCAAGCGGCCGCATGACTTTGGGTACCCATCTGTATATCTCTACATTGGAACCTCCGTTTTCGGGGGACGTGGCGGCTTTTCTGAGGATTTATGTGGCGAGGAAGACGGAGACGAGAGGGAATCGCGAGAGTTGGAACTGGTCATGATGGACGGGATATGGGATGATGATGGGATAGATCGGGGTTTGGAGTTAGCATAAAGCGAAAATCTGTGCAAGGGGGCGATCGTGGAAACAAAAGCCGAGGCTGTAAAAATGAAGTACTTCAACAATGAACTTTCTCGGTATTTTTCTCTCTGCTAAGCTAACTTATAAAATTTCTATTGTCACAGATATTAGTATGATCAAGGCCAAATCTCGCTAAAGCCGATCGATTCTGATAATATTACCGTGTTAATTGTTGATAAGCCTACTCTTTCTCTTCCGTTTTGACCTTAACTCTCTTGCATTTTCTGGTACATTGAGTGTTGGGATAGGAGAGGGTAACGCTCGAAACCAATTACTACAGTAAGTGGGGCTTTATACAACGTAAAGGAATCTTCCGCTAATGAATTACCTCTATAAATTATAGATATATAGCACTCTCTGCGTTTATTATTTATCATTCTTCAACGTTTCAAGGTTGGGATTTACTTTGATCTATTTTAGGGAGGCCAAGAGCTTGCCTGCAAGCCTCGATCACGGCTCAACCCCACGGAGACGTCTTTTCCCACGCAGCACGATAAAGCTGAACTACTCTTGCATATGAACAGTTCAATCACATCCGCTTGATTCCGCCTTGTGTTCAGCTTTTGTGGGGTATGGCCAGCTAGTCCGTACCACTCTCTGGGCCCGATGTTACACAATCATTATTAGTGGCTCGAATCGGGCTGTTTAGGTTGGCCAATGCAATGAGTTGGCACGCATGCGTGAGTAGTTGTTACTATAAATATAGTATTTTGGCCCTGCGCATCTTGTGTGGGTGGTGAGTTATCTCAGCCTCACTAGGGACACCAAAATATTTAAAGCACCAAATGGATGCGGCACCCCTTGTTGACTACCATCACTGCGTAGTTTACTGAATTTTTATCCATCAGTTCCATTCTCGGAGAAAAATAATTCCCGATTCAAAAGCGCACGGTAATAGTCGCCTTCAGAATGCCTAACGGAAAGCGAAAGCCTAAGAATCATGTACCTCGCAAGGCTGCCGCGAAGTATCTTTCAAAAAAAGCCCTCGGAGGAGAATCCCGGTCTCATACGCCGACGCAAAATTCCCCGCAACTTGACCTAAAGATAGGCATCGAAATTGAATGCCTTCCCAGCCTCGACAACGGAGGGAAAGATATGTCCGAAGTTGCAAAAACGAAGAGATACACTATCGTACAGAATGAGATGCAACAATTTCTGGGGAACAATCCGATGATAGTAGTAGATGATGCAGAAAACCCGCTAGTTAAGAAACACAGCGTGTGGGTGTTGAAATATGACTCCTCTCTCTAAGGAAAGACGCACCATGGTATGTGGAGGCCAGTGCCATACCTTCTCCTGGTTGCGATATTCAAGACTTGAACCCAAAGCTCATTTATATTACAGACAACACTTGTCCCGTGGAGATAATATCTCCGATTCTGCTGGATGACCATGAGCCTGCTAGAGAGACGTGGACACCGGACATTAAACGAATCTTCGAGACTCTGAATAAAAGAGGCGATGTCAAGACAAACACGAGCTGCGGTACACACGTACACTTGTCACCACAAATTGGGAGTTGGAAACTAGAAGATCTTCAAAGGCTGAGCTGCTGCATCTTGTACTTTGAGCGTGCCTTTGAAGTCTTATATCCGGAGGCCGATAGAAAAGGCATCAATTATTCAGATAACACCGCGTGGATAGAATCCTACGCCAAAAATGCTCGGGGAAATAAACGCGCCAAATATGCAAAAGCCAACTGGGCAGACAACCGCAAGTTCAAGGCTCAATTTGTTGACAATGTCGATCTTATTCGCAAAACCAAGAATATTGATGCGCTCGTCTCTTTGATGAACCCCGGGCCCCCTGTCAAGGACCCCGAGAATGAAGTACGAGATCGATTTTTCGCCTGGAATTTCACGAACTTGACGAAAAGCGGGCTGGGAACTGTTGAATACCGCCGCCCGCCCGGTGTTCAGAGTGAGAACGCATGTATTGATTGGATTAAACTAGCAATTTCATTCGTCAGAGCTGCTATACAGGTCGAGATGCGGAACGATGACCCTATTATCATCCTTCATGGCAATCCGAGCGATGCGGAATACATGGATGTACATCACCTCCAACTATTCTTGAAGACTGATTTGCCTGATGGTGACACTATGGAAAGATATTTTGGAACTTTATTTTGCGATAAAAGGGGGAGTTTACCGGTGATCCCTGTCAAGGATCGATATCCTGAGGAGGATTCCGACGAAGATGCCGATGAGTAGCGGAGGAATGGTCGCTACTTTCGATGGCGATATGTTGCACTTGGAACATACTCTTGATTGTTCTTGGGAGAGAATGAATTGGTGGGCGGGTAGTGATCAGCGAAGTGGAAATGTTAGGGGGAGTAGTTCGGTTAAGCGATATTCTTGGTAGATCACACTTGTGACCGCAAGTGGACACATTCCTTCATTTGGCAGTTTACTTTACCTTCCCTTCTTTGCGTTTCTTCTTCTCTTTAGGTAGTTAGTCTCGTTATCATCCCGCCTATGCACCCAGCTCTAGAGAAGTCGTGAATCGTAACCAATGTAAACTCTTTTCGATTTTCAACGCAACTTCTACAGCCGCCTACCTCCTACGGTGCTATCTATCTTGACAATAATCAATCGCCAATCCATAGCGCTTATTGCCACGGAACACCTTTCCCGGCCTCTCTCCAAAGCTTCATCCCCTCGCTATCCAAGATCGGTGGAGCAATGCCTTGAATCCGCCACAAGTTTCTTGGAGCTGCTGTAATATTGTACTCCCATCTATGCCAATATTAGAGCAAGTTAGCCCTCCAATCACTTATGTTTGTTCATACCTTTTCCTACTGTACCTAAAGAACACAAAATTTCCGAAGTAGGTAAGAGAAAGAACTTACCTCCACCCTCTCGCCTCAAATTTCTCGCTGAAAACCCCTCCAATGAAATCCAATAGTTTCTGATGCCCCTCTACATCGGTCGCTGGGTCTATAGCGATATGCTCAATTGACAGACGAACAAACTTTCCGTTTGCCGGTTCGCCGCCGATGAAGTAGTCTTCGTTCTCCTTCTATATAGGAGCTCAAGTTAGCCAAAGTATATCAAAAAGAGTTTGGGGAGGTAGAGGTTGAAGGAAGGCACACGAACTTCATGGAACATAATAATCACAAACCAATCAGGCAGGAACGTCGCATACTTCGCGGTGAGCGTCTTTGCCAGCTCCGATTTCTCAGTAGCTGTCAATTGGTTGGGAGAAACGTAGAAGTTTAGTTGAGGCATGGTGATTTGGTAAGATTTATGGCTGACTAGTGAGTGGTATGAAAGTTGGTTAGACTGCTGGATAGCTACAGATTTAGTACCAGAAGGACAAAACATGATGTTATATCCTCCCTTGCATAACCTTGCATGAGATCTGTAATTGATTTGTTTACTGATTGAATCCCTCGATAACTTCTGAGCCGTGTCTCCAGTCGGCCCAACTTTCCAACCGACTTCTTTCGGCCGAGAAACACATCATCTTGGCACTTGGATTCAAGCAAGAGAACTCCATGATATTGAGAAATCACGGAGGTTTTGGTAGTCAAACCTCCCGCAATCATAGCGATTAATGATCTGATTTCTAAGCAGCTGGGAAAGGTAAACGCCGAAATTTATCGGCGAAGTACAACAGGAATTTATGAAATGGACCAGAATTGAAGAGAAATATTTAGTGATCATACCGCTCGATACGACATTATATCATGGGGATTCGTTTGGTGGCTTTTTGCGGCATTTTCGCGAAGTGAAGTTGCCCCTTTCTTCGTGAGAACGTCTTCGCTTAAAATCTAGGCACTGCAGGGGTATTTCCGCAACTTTTGTTTACTTCGCCCGCTAAAAGAAACAACGGCAACAGCTCGCAGCGTTGAAGAAATATTTGCAAGTGTTGAGTGTCTCTAGATTCTAGAAGGAAAAGAAATCTATGCCAAGGTAAAGTTCGGCTGCCCGAAACCTCACTAAAACATGCACATGATGCACTTGCATCAACTCCACCATCGCCCCGCAAGGGAAAATCTGCCAGCAACAACATCCCACCTCCCATCCCATCTTCAACGCAGTCAGGAGCAAAACACCCTCAAATTGCCTCAATCAGATAACAAAATTCACATAAACCAGTTTTCATTCCGGCGACATTTCAAGCGACATTCTCGCTTCTTCGGCTTACTACGAAAACCTGCAATCATGGTCCTCAAAGGCATTTCACCGCTCATTTCACCCACACTGCTGAAGATTCTCGCGGAAATGGGTCATGGTGACGAGATCGTATTCGCAGATGCACATTTCCCATCCCATTCGATCTGCGAACCACACATCCCCGTCGTACGCGCTGATGGTACGTACCTCTGTCCCTCTGCACGTGATCGACCCCCTTCCCCGGTTCTTAGGGAGAGAGTTCACTCCAGCCAGCTAACTCCCAGTAGGAATATCCGTCTCCGCACTCTTGGCAGCGATCATTCCTTTATTTGCCCTTGACAACTATGGCGTTACGCCAGTGATCATGATGGACGTCGTCCCAGGGGATACCGTTGACGAGACTGTAGAGTCTTCTTTTAAAGAGGCTTTAGCGCCTGGATATCCCGAGGGCAAGGTCGATAAGTTAGAACGGTTTGCTTTTTATGAGAGGGCGAAGGGGGCTTTTTGTATTGTGGTTACTGGAGAGACGAGGAAGTATGGGAATGTTATTTTGAAGAAGGGTGTTACTCCAATCTGAAGTCGATATTGATGGGGTATTTTTTATGACGACGAATGGAAATCATCTGGTTATCAATATTTCGTTGCACTTCTTGGTTCCAATTTCCAAACCTGTTGAGAGATAAAAGCAGTTTTTTCCCCCAGAATATAGAATAGCCATAAACCTACTTCAAACCTTCCATAAAGTATTAGAGTTAAGGGCGCCCCTGATCTTCCGAACTATAGCGATCCGATATATCTGATTGGGTATAATTGGGTAAACTATCACCGAACTCAAGTTAACGATTTATCGACACCCTTCCGATGATTAACGGAAGGGTGTCGCTATGCAGCCTGGAATGTCCCAATAACTCTATTAATATGGAGACGTTATACCTACTATGGACGCTTTCCGTTAAATAGAAAAACTGCAGAAACCCCCTATTGAAATATACTGTACAGCAAATCAAGAAATATTCGAGGCATTCCAGAAGAATTCAAAATATATCCCCGAGCCGAAGTAAACGGTCAGCTACTTACAGTAATAATCGTCCTTCGGCGAAATTATATCTAGGCATAACGCTGGCCCCATCTTCCAGCCATCCGAGTCTCGGCTCAGCCAACGATCCGCGAATGGCCAAGGATAATCGCTGAAAACAGGTCACAACCTCGCGCGGGGAAGGACTCGGCAACTGCATTTATGTGGGGAAATATTTGAATTAGAGTTTGTGGGATTGGGTTTGACGTCTGGACGATCCTTGGATGTGGGCTGCCGGGAACATTGGCTAGTACTCGGCGAACGACGGTAGTTGTACATATTGCGATGGGAGAAAGTGATAAAGAGAATGGTTCGAGCCTTCAGAGTACTCATGTTGTATTTTCGAAAAGCCGGTCTTTCGATATATTGGTCTATCATTTCAAAAAATTAACAGCACTTCATCATGGCTCACCCAGCACCAAGCTTCACATTCACTTCAACTGGCGAGAAGACGACATTTCCTAAAACTGAGACGTTCAGTGGTTGGAACGAGCCAGCTCGATTTGAAGCGTCCATTCTCTCTCTCGAAGTAACTGGAAAGATTCCCCCAGAGCTTGACGGCTCATTCTATCGAATTCAACCGGACTCACTTTTCCCACCACGTTTCGACGATGATGTTCCTCTGTAAGTTAACTTCTTGGAGCTTTACGTTTGAACGAGAAATACCTGGAGATTTAAGCTGACATGAGACCCGACTTAGCAATGGCGATGGCAACGTCACCTCCTTTACATTCAAAGATGGCCACGTTGATTTCAAAAACAAATACGTCAAAACCGCAAAATACGTTGCCGAAACCGAAGCAAGAATGGCACTGGTCGGCCGCTACCGCAATCGATTCACAGACGACCCCAGAGTAAAAGGCATCGTCACAAGAACAACCAGCAACACGCACGTAGTCTACCACGCCGGAAAACTCATGTCCTTAAAAGAAGACGGGCCACCTTACGAACTGGACCCTGTGACGCTGGAAACCATCGGAATTGTGGACTACATGAAAGATCTCAAAAGCGCAACGCATACGGCTCATCCTAAAATGGATGAGAAGACGGGAGAGATGATTGCTTTTGGATATGAGGCGAAAGGCGATGCGACTAAGGATATTTGCTATTTCATGGTTGATAAGAATGGTGCTGTGACTGAGGAGGTGTGGATTGAAGCTCCTTATGCTTGCATGGTTCATGATTGGTTCGCCACTGAAAACTATGTCATATTCCCGCTGGGGACATTGAAGACGAGTTTGGAGAACATGAAGAATGGCGGAGAACATTTCTACTGTGAGAATCTTCCCCTTTTCCAATAACTGACAACGACTAACCAAATCTTTCAGATGATGAGAAGCAAGATTTCCAATATATCGGCGTCCTCCCCCGCCGCGGTGCAAAATCAGAGGATGTAAAATGGTTCAAAACCCCTGCCGGCTTCTGGGTCCACACCATCAACTCCTTCGAAGAAAACGGGGATATAATCCTCGACGCCTCCGTCTGGAACGACAACATTTTCCCCTTCTTCCCCAACAGCGAAGGCGTCAAGTTCACCCAAAACCCAGCAAACATGAGAGCACCCGTCTTCAGATATCGCGTTGACCCAAAAGCCAGTGTAGAGAAAATGGTTCAGCCAGAACGCATTCTCTTGGACGGGACTTTTGAATTCGGACGTATCGATGATCGTGCGCTAACACAGCCATACGATAGTTATTGGATTCTCTCGTCTGACCCCGAGAAATTCAAGGGTGAGGTGGAAGTGATGTTTCAGGGTGGCATGAATGTCCTGAACTATCATAATATCACCACGGGGGAGACGCAGACTTACTGGCCAGGCCCAAATACGACACTTCAAGAGCCCCAATTCGTGCCCAGGTTTGAAGGTTCTGCGCGAGATGATGGGTATTTGTTGTTGTTGACAGATCGATGGGCTGATCACAGGAATGATTTGTTGATGTTTGAGGCTAAAGATATTGGAAAGGGTCCGATTGCCACGATTAAGATCCCATTGAGACTGAGAGACGGACTGCACGGAAGTTGGGTAGAGGGCAAGGATATTCAGGAGGCCCAAAAGGCACGAGAGTCGAAATTGCCGATTCGTACGAATGGTACAAACGGTACGAATGGCCACAAGTAGATTCTTTCAGCATCTCAAAATTGACCATTCGTTGTCTTTAAAAATGAATGAAATGTCAGACTTCTCACTCATCATATACTCATTAATCAGTCCACAGGGCGATCTTTACTCTATGATACTCTGAGGCTCAAAAGATATATGGATGGGATCTGATCTGGGTCTCGCGTTCTAATCTTGAGTCCATGAGTTTGCTTGGCGTGTTGAGATTCGGACTGGCAGAAAGAGGGGAGCTCATAGACCAAATAATGCGGTAATCCATTATCCTGAATGAGGCAAAGACATAGCAAGTTTAACGCAGGGGAATGCGTGGTTGCGCATGCCCTGCAGTGAACTCTCCCCCCTTTTGGTGCCCCTTGGAGGCCCCACATACGTCAAACTGATCTTCGGATATCAGCAACCACTTTCTCCACCCCCTGCGTTTCTCTTCGACAGCGTGGATACTCGTATTGCCAGAAAGTCTGTAAATAAACTAGGAGGATACTTTGCGGATAAGACTGCTTAATAGTACGTATACGTCCACTTTAGAGTGGATATTTATAGAATTTCTGGTAATACAAGTAGTTAAGAGCAACAATACTTATATTACCAGAAAATCTATAAATATCCACCTTGAAGCGAGCGTATACGTGCCGTTAAGCAGTCTTATTCGCAGAGTATCCACCTAGTCTATTTACAGACTTTCTGGCAAGTTGGCAACACGAGTAAACAAGCATGTTGAATTCCATCACATGTACCCTGCCATCACCTCGCTTGAGAATACGGGAGGCCTGTGTTAGGCATTCTGACGGTTGAAAATGTTCCTCAGCGCTTAAAGCATCCAGTCAGAGGTCAACAACGTACTCATCAGGAATGAGTGCGGTACCGTTATGTGACGGCCATCACTGGCCGTGGGGAGCTTATATGATGGATGGCCTTGGTGGAGGGGCTTGTTCGTGCGCGAAAGGACGAGCGGACGAGGCTGCCGAGTGGGCGGGAGCTCAACGACAACGTGTGATATAAAAACCCAAACAAAAAGGAGGCCTTTAAGTGTCTTATTCCACAAACTACTGTAGCTACCATCCCTTTTTCATCGCAATTTGAAATTTCCGTGCCTGTAAAAACGTCAGAAATCGCCGAGAACAAAGCATAAGAGCATATACCCATGTAGTAAACTCATCTTGCTCTCCTTCCCAGTTTTTGATCAAAAGTTCGACAGCTGCAAATCCAGTAAAGAAGCACTCCTCCATCTTCTTATCAATCTCAACTCCATCAAGCTCATAAAAAGCACTGGCAAGCTCATCGGTAGCATCGGGGATTTTCCCCAGCAACTCAAGGAGCTCATCGAGAGAGCTTACAATTCCAGGATCGCCACTCGATTTGGACTTTAATTCTTCGGGTAGCTCTGGATGTGGAACTGTGGGGAGAGTTTTTATTCTTCGTTTGACCACTGCTTGATACATAAGCATAACTAGACGTAGTCGCTTCTTAGACGATTCTAATCGAGGTCGGATCTTTTCAGGGTCATCTGAAGGTATATGGCTCTGGGATCCAAACATGTTGTCCAGAGAATTTTGAGCGGCATCGACGCCGTCTTCTTCTTGCTCTTCGTTCTCGTCGTCCTCGTCTTCCTCATCGGACTCTTCGTCTCCCCATTCTTGCAATTCTTCCAAGGCATCTTTCACAAGATCTCGGTATTCTTCTGCCCGCTTAATGAGTAAGCCTGCCACGCCTAGCTTCTTCAACTCCAGCACAGCATCGCACGCTTCCCATACCACACCAGTTGATGCTAAACTCCCTTTTCCAGTTGTGCTCCCAGTCCCGTTCTTTTGGTCGTCACTCAAAATCTTGCCATCAAGAGGTATAGCCTCCACCAGCGTTCCAAATTCTGTGAACACATTTTTGACCCGATATTGTAATTCCTTGCTCATCTCCTTCGTGTATTTTGCTCCATCGCAAAGTTCGGCAGCAGAGGCCAGGCCCGGTAGTGGGCCAGAAACAAGCTCTCGTAGAACTGTGGTGATCGCAGATGCAGTAAATGGCTTATTGATTATCAAAAGTGAGAGTTTCGTAGAATGTGCCCGAATCAAGCTTGCGGAATCGTGGGCCAAATTGAGGGCATTGATGCTGTTGCCTTTTTCGGCTTCTTTGGACTTTTCTGGAGCGGTTGTCGACAAGAGCCGAGAAATCAAATATGTAGTAGTAGCTACTGTTGATTTAAGGCTGGCAAGATCCGCATCTGCCTTGGTTGTTTTGTCCGCCATGGTATTGAGGTTTGGTGTAGTGATGGGTTTGGCGGGGTAGAAAATTGTGCGGGAAACCAGGTGCGATGAGATCTCGGCTCGGCTCAGTTGCCTTCCTGGGACGCGACAAACGACGGGACGCGATTTTCAAACTCAACCTCAACCTCAACATCTGCAATAGCATCACCATCTGTCGAAGCCCGCGAGTCGATGCCCTGTTCGTCTCTTTGTCATCTTCGCGAACCTCGAAGATTGTCCAAACAGTAAAATGGCCCCTCGAAAGAATGCCAACCAGGCTACGGAACCTCCCCCGCCCGCGCGAACGCTTGTACTCGATAACGGCGCATATACCATGAAAGCTGGTTTCTCTGCGCCATCCTCGTCTTCAGATACCCCCGAGGCTCCTCTACCATCGCCGTCCATCATTCCCAACTGCCTAGCACGCGATCGAGATAAGAATGTATACGTTGGCTCAGAGCTGTCGAAATGCACCGACTTCAACGAGATCGTCTTTCGAAGGCCGGTTGACAAGGGGTATCTAGTGAACTGGGAGGCAGAGAAGGAGATTTGGGAGCATGAATTCTTCAATAGCAAAGCACCACTGTATTGCGATCCAACAGAGACCGGATTGATACTCACTGAGGCTCCAAATGGTTTGCCACAACTCCAGGCCAATTGCGACCAGGTTGTATTTGAGGAGTTTGGATTTTCTAGCTACTTTAGATGCCCCGGTATGTTCCAATAGCGTAATTTAGCTGCGAAATAAACTGACCAGACCTGCAGCGCCTGTTCTTAACGCATATAATGATATTCAACCCATGTTTCCAAAAACTCCTCTTCTTCTTCCAGCTCAACCCAAACTCCCTGCCGAAATACTCCTTCTCATCGACTCCGGGTATTCCCATACAACCATTACACCTCTTCTTGGAGGCCGTCCAGTACAATCTGCGGTTCGTAGGCTCGACGTCGGGGGCAAACTCTTGACGAATTATCTCGCTCGACTTGTATCCAAGCGCCAGTACGATATGCGAAATGATACATACCTTGTCAATGAAATTAAAGAAACATGTTGCTATGCCTCGAGGGACTTCAAAGCCGATATGGAAAAAACCTGGAAAGGCCCAAAGGGCGATCGGCGAGATATATATGCTACAGGCGATGGAATAGCGAAAGACTATATCCTCCCTGATTATCACAATCGTTCAGAAGGCTACGTACGGGATCACGATCCTACGGCTGCGGGGAAGTTGAAAATCATGTCTACGGGGAAACCTGCGGAGGCCGCTGAGGATATTCTAATACTACGGAATGAACGATTCACAGTGCCGGAAATTCTCTTCAGTCCTTCTGACATTGGAATGAGACAATCTGGGGTAGGTCAGCTTGTGATGGACAGTCTCTCCGCAGTTCCATTTGGCCTTTGGCCTGGATTTCTGGCCAACATCGTTCTTGTTGGTGGAAATGCCAACATGGAAGGCTTTGTGCAGAGACTCGAACTGGAAATCAGATCACTGGCACCCGCAGAATGTATAGTTAGGGTCACAAAACCCGCAGATCCTGTGGTCAGTACCTGGCAGGGAGGGGCAGCATTAGCCAGGGACGTCGATGCCTTGAAAGCTTTATCGGTGACGAAGCAACAGTACGAGGAACATGGAGGTGCTTGGGTGGCTAGGAAGTTTGATGGCAAATGAAAGGGGCGATTGAAGCCGCAATGAATTACTCAACCTTCTCGAAATAGAGAAATCCTCACGAGTCACGGTATGAAAATCTCTCTCAATCTTTTTCAATTCTTTATTCAGGTGGTGGCCAAGTGGCCTTGGCCGGCTTGAAAGACTTGCCCTCCCTGTAGTTCTATTGTCTGTCTTCTATTTAACCCTGTGCAGAAGCCCTCTTCATCTCTGCAATAGCATCGTCGACCAGCTTTCTCGTTTCTTCGTCCGCGACATTGACTTGAGCAGCTAATAGGCCTCGCAGCCAACTATCCCACATCTCAATCGTGATCTTGGTTCCAGGGTTATCGCCCCTCTTTCCAAAGACGCGGCCATTTGTGACGTTAGCCCACAGTCTGTCGGATGCGTACAATGCCCACATGCATGCCGTGTGCACTGCGATGCCTGTTGGCATTTGCTGGCCTTCCGCGGGTTCCGAGACATCCTTGAAAGCCTTGAAGCTCCAGAACGAGAAATCCATCTCAGGTATGATTGGGTCATTATAATCAACGTCAGCTGCGGCGCTGAGCTGGGCTAGTAGAGCGATAAAGTTCTCCCAGCGTTTATTCTCCTCGAGTGTTCTGTTGGAGCTGGCAATATCTAGGCGATTCTGGTCAGTAAAAGCGAGTGATGCTGGTATATCGAAAGACGAAGTTCCCAGCCTGAACTCACCAAATGAAGCCCACTCGTCGGCGGCAGTATATCCAAAGGTAGGCAGCTGTCCCCAAACGGCATACCCATCGTGCTTCAATGGTTCGCCTGTCGATGGGTCTGCTACTGTGGCTTTCTGGAGCCGAGCAATACATTTGATGAGCTTTGAGTGTCGAGCGTGCGGACTGCGTTTTGCAAGTTCAATCAGCGAGAGGAATAGGTGCCAGCAATGCAGTCCAACTGTATTGGAATCGTTGGAAGATGCCGCTGAGGTGGTCAAGTTGAGTATTTGTTGTACTGCGTCTGTGCTCGTAGCTTCTGGTTGAAGTAGCGCTTCGAGGATCTTGAATTCTGGGTAGGCTTCCATTTCAGCGATGTAAGCTTGTCGTCCGCGTTGCCATGCCTGGCGCTTTTCTTCGGTGTCTAGATTCATGGTGAAAGGTCTCTGGAATGTTCAAGTGACGGGCAAAATTGGGTGAGAAGAAGATGAGAGAAGAAAAAGAAAGAGAACGGGCTGAATATTCGTTGGATTCAGATTCTCATTTGACAGCTCAACTTTGTCCAAATAAGGGTTCAATCAGCGAGATACCTTTGGATGGTGAAATATAGAGGGCCTACGGCGATGACTCAGCGCGCATATACTCCAGCAACTTCATTCTCGTATCCCCAGTTTCTTCCTTCTGATCCTTTTCTATGCTATTCTGACGTCATATTATGTTAAGCTTAGATGGAGTAAGACTTGCATGCCGGTAATGTCAAACGTAACTTAATCTCCTTCTCGCCCCCATGCCAAGGAGAAAGTTACTTACTGAGATCTACCAGATCTACAGTTCAGCCACTGCGGCTCAGCGTCTCCTGCCCCGCGGCCAAAGAACAATCCTCCCAACGCAACTTCATCGCCTCAAACTATGGGGGATTCTCATCCCGTCCTTTCGGTCGTTTAAAGACTCTAATCATTTACGGAGCCGACCTTGCGGGTCGATTCCACTCTTGCTCTAAGACGAAAGTATGCCAGCGTCCAACAGAAATAGAATCCAGAAATGAGACAGACAACTATGAAGCATAGAACATGGCTATATGCTCGGCAAGTACGGTATACACTGAAAATCCTACTGGATTGCTTACAATCCCACAATTATTTACTTTGATAATTGACATGCGGTCAATTTCTTGAAAGCCTTGCTTATTCATAGACGAGAAGAGCATGGGAATTATGTGCCTTTTTTATCAGCCTAATGGTTTAAGAGGATCACTGCTACTTGAGAACGTAAGTTCGTAAGAATTGGTTATATATACCAGGCCCTCGAACCCTTTCTCAACATTGCCTCACCTCATCACCGAGCAACTCCTCAGATTACTCATCTTTCATTCATCCATTCAATTCACCAACTACCACTCATTCAACCCAAACACTCTCTTCGCATCTCAATTCAAGATGATGTTCAAACCCACCTCCATCTTGCTCCTGGCTCTTGTCGCCATCTCTACCGCAACACCAACCCCTCTCCAAGCCCGACAAGCACCCTACCCCGATCCCCTGACCTGCGATGGTGTGGAATGGGAAAAGCAGCAAATCTACAACTCCGTCCAACAAGCCAGAAACTTAGGGGCAGCTGGCTATACCTACCCAAAAGTATTTGGCAACGCAAATGCTGAAGGACAAGCGATTTTTGGGGCTAAGGGCAGGCTTTGGGAGTTCCCTTTGGTTGATCCCGTTTGGACTAGTATGTGTTCCTCTATATTCCCCTGATTCTCGTTGGCGAGTGACATGGACAGTGCTGATGTTTTTCTTTCTTTGTATAGATGGCATTGTGCCAGGCACTTTCCGTGTTATCATGAAGGATGACTACACTTATGTTGGCGTTACGAACAAGGACCCTGGTACTGGAAATACGGTTCATGGGTGCTAGGGAGGTTTGGAGGGTCCTGGGGTGATGTGAGATTTATGTTTTGGGGATTCTCTTCGCCTATTTAGCACATTCTTGTTTGTATTTTTGTAACATATGTCGTATCTTGCAATCAATTACTTCAGTTGTGTTGATCCCCAAAAACTCAAAACTAATGAATTCGAGCAACTGTAAAGGCTACTGTAAAAGCATGTTTTTAAACGTGATGGCCGACTCGCGTCACAGGTATTTGATGAAGTGATCACTTGGCTTTCCGGAAGCAAATTTCTATAAAGATTAAGATGGTGCTGAAGTAGTAATCAAGTCACAAGCATATATTCAGTCCGTTGTAAGCTTTACCATGCCAGAATGAGAGTCAAAATGGGAGAAGTTCTGAAAACGGGAGAGGATTCGTTCACGGGAGAAACTCTCCTATTAATCTCAATTCGCTTTGATGATTTAGAACATTAAGGTCAAAATTGGGAGGGGATGGCGCTCTAAACCAATTCATACGGTAGTATGGGCCATGGTTCGAAGTTCGCTCTTTGGTTCCATTATAGGCTCTTGTTGAGTTATTTTCACGTACCAATCTGAAGCTAGGCAGTGAATACCCCCTCCTGTTGCATCTCGCATTCGAGCCAATCACCCACCAGGGCCACCACCCTCCTCTCATACCTTCCAACCACTCAGCCAAAGCCCCTACATAAACCGCAATGTCTCAACTCCTATCAATTAATCAACGATTGGCTAGGTGTAGTTTGATCTTCGGATTGGACTTAGCCACACAAGAGCAAACTAAGTTCAGATGCCGACTCCCTTCGGGGGGCTCCTGGTAGATCAGGTTTCTCGGTCCTTCGGGATTTCTTTTGCTGTTTTTACTTATCTTTTTTTTTTTTTTTTGCGCTGTTTTTTTTGTGCTTGGATGGGTGATGCCTTGGCAAATTTTCAAATTTTAATTGCAGGAGTAAGAACGCATCCTAAGTTAAGAATTAACAGCTAATACGAAGTTATTGTCAAACACATGAGGTCACTATCTCTGACTTGACCGGGTAAACTTCGCCCGCAAAACTGATCCTTCGCATTAGTCAGAAGCGAAACGACGAACCGGATCGTCGGGCCTTCCATGTCACATCTAACGGCCGTTACCCGTCGATCATCGCAGGATCGTTAACTTTAATCCCACATTTGTTCCCACGTGTCTTGACGTACAGCAGTACTCAGCCGCAATTCTCACCTGAGACAAATCCTCCCGTTCAAAAATTCATTCGCGAAGTTTCTCATATACAGGTCGCTTGTCTCGTATTGTGCTTACGCATAATGGGCACTCTTTACCTAATGTGGGCTGCAAAGCGCAACTTAGCTTC
This sequence comes from Hymenotorrendiella dingleyae, assembly GCA_003988905.1. Classification (NCBI taxonomy): domain Eukaryota; kingdom Fungi; phylum Ascomycota; class Leotiomycetes; order Helotiales; family Helotiaceae; genus Hymenotorrendiella; species Hymenotorrendiella dingleyae. Next base: position 34,351 of record QYAP01000011.1, read on the forward strand.
GTTGATCAATCCTTCTGAGGTTATCCCCACCGTCTTACTTTGCTGAACGACTAGTATCAGCCTAGATCGCTCCGTCAATGACAAGAATCATCCACGGACCACGAAATTTTATACCTTGGAAAATTAAGGGAAATCAAGTATACACGGTAGGATCGAAAGCTTTTACGTCATAGCTTTCTCTCTACTCACTCCGTAGGCGTTCCGTCACTCGCATCATTAGAGCTAGGAATCTATTGTGGAAAATGGAAATATCATCTATTAGGGAATTTTTAGAGCAAAAGCTAATCGCAGACACAAGACATATCTCCACCTATTCACTTGCAGCTCTTTTTTTAAAAAACGTAATCGATTAATAGGCGCGAATAATCAAATCCCGGCTAAAAGAAACCTCTTCGTTTCTTACACATAAGCGAATCGAAACAAAAAGGATTGACTTGAGTAGAATTGCTTCGCCCCCTAATTATGAACTCACTTAAGCGGGCCAAACTTTCAAGCTGCTCCTACCGTTTCTCCACATTCAGACAGTCAGCCTAACTCAAAGATGCCTAGAAAGAGCTTGGAACTTAATCTCGCGCCATGTTTTGAGGTTGATCCTTTCGTGAGGTGGGTGAATGGAAACACATCTAAAAATATAGAATTATCGACGGAAAAGAAGTATAAGAGCAGACTTTTCTCTTGCTGTATTTGACTCAACCACTCCAACAACAACCTTCATTCTACAATCATATTCACTCACTACCAATTTACTCCACCAAAGCTCGACTCAGATCACTATCTATCTCTTTCATCACTTTCAACTTCCAACTCACTTCTTCGCAGTAAGCATTCATCTTCTTTAAATTTCCAAGCCGAATTCACAGCTAACCTCCAACCAGTCAACCAAACCAACTTTCATACCATCACCATGCAATTCACTACCGCCACCGCCGCCACCATTCTCGGCTTCTTCATGGCCGTCCAAGCCGCACCTTCAATCACCCCCCTCGACAATGTCATCAGGGACATCGGTCCAAACTGCAACTGCCAGCACAACAACGACGCTGGCCGCTGGATTGACAACGGCGAGACACCAGGCTACGCCGTCTCCCAGATCTGTGGCTCTTCCACCAGTACCGGTTGCTACACTGCAGCTAGCCAGGGAAAGATATGCATTGAGGGCGATATCAGTCAGTGCTCATGCATGGAGAGTGCTGCCGGTACTTGGCAGAGCCAGCACGGTGATTGGTTCTTGTGGACTGGTATTACTTGTGGAAACTTGGACTTGACCATGACTGGTTCATAAGGGTTGTTTCATTTGGTAGTGGTCCAGCTTTGCTGAGGATGCCGGCTCGGGGTGAGAATAGTTTGGATTTTTGTTTAGGTTTTGTGGAATAAGGTTGGGGTGGAGATGAAGGGACGTTTTCTTTAGTACTGTTTTTCTTGTTTTGCTTTTGTGGGATGAATTGGCGGGAATGGAGATCAAGGGACTTTTTCTGTATTGTATTATTACTTCAAAGACATTTGTTGCTCCCTAAAGTTTTGATGGACTTGAGAAAGTGCAGTCGCGTGTTTTACACATGAGCATCGTCTCCTCGCAGTCAAGCCCTTAAGTGTCAAAGCGTGTGAGGACAAACTTCGAAGTTCCTAGGTTGCTGACTTTAGACTACCGGTAATCCAAGGACCCACAACTTACTCATAGTTGGATGATTTGAATGAATAATAACATCAAATGTAACAAGTACCATATTAATTGGTTTAGAGCGCCACCCCCTCCCATTTTTAATCTCATTGTACCAGACCATTAAAGAGAATTAAGACTATCGGGAGGGGTTCTTCCGCGAACAAAGCCTCTGTCATTTTGATCCCTGTTGTGTCAGGGTATTTAATGGAGGTCAAAATGGGAATGGGATGGCGCTCTAAACCAATTAATACGGTAGCCAATCCAATACATCGCTACCTCTGCTCCGAGGTGCAGGTGAATAAGGGGTGTAAGTCAGGTGATCGGCTCCGATAAACCCCTGAAGTGCACTTGACGAGTGCACGGACCATAGGCCGTGCCGTAGGGGATATCAGGCTATTTGTGCTGCCAATGAAACGAATTTCAGGTCGTATTCTACGCAGATCGCTTACCCAACAGTCGAATTTTGCTAATAAGGCTACCAATTGCCTTGCCACGTCATGAACAAATCCACTTGAAAGCGCTGCATGCGGTAGTTGCTGCTGTGTTTGACGTCACCGTGGGTTTGGAGATACTCCATGGAGCGGGCTACACAGTGTAGACGACATCAAAGCTTCCCAAAAACATGTCTATCGGAAAGATCACAGCGGCTGCTATCTCGGCTTCAAACGAGAATAATTTATCTTTGGCGAATCTGACCTTCGATTTCAGTATCGTCAAAGTGGAAGCCCCGAAAGAATTTATGGGCTTGGGTGCAAACCTTGCACCTCGACGACGTGAGATCGCCGAGGGTGGTCATCTGCACAGGACGGCAAGAAAGCTTGGTGCCTTGTTTGAGGAGATCCTACCACTTGCGCCAGACTCGGAACTGATCAAAGCATACGGCAAACGGGTGTCCGAAATCTCAGAGGCCAGCGACGTCAATCCCAAAGGTGATAATCGACACGGACCTTTCGCTGCATATGTTGGCGCGGATGGTACATCTATCTGGGCGGCAGCAACTTCAGGCACTGCAGCAATCTGTATACATCTGTTAGCATGCATACTGGCCCGAACCTGGAGTGGTCCTGAAGCGATATCTATCTGGGTTGAGATTGTGAAGGAAAGAACAAATATCATTACCTCCAAGGCAACTTCAGATGCATACAGTACTTCCATTGGTGGCTTAGTCGCAGCCAACCAAGGCGTTACCCGTATGGAACTGGCACAATGGGATGCGAGTGCGCGGGCATGGCTTCAAATTGCGGACGAAGCCAAACGATTCCAACAAAAGCAGCTGATGCTAATATTGGACAACGTTTCTTTGCCAGTCAACCGAGACACAAATTCTTACGACAATGTTATCGGAGCATGGCAGGAGTCTTTGAAAGGAATCGAGAAGCTTGCGTGTGGGCAACCTCAAAGTGTCTCGAAAGGTGCTGTGCTGTTGGGTCTTGCTGCTTGGCATCTATACCCTGACCTGATGGTCTTTGGCAAAACAGTTTCCAATGTCAAATTCTCCGATCCTGTAATATCTGCAGGTGGCTCATTAACTATCGGCTTGCAGAATCGAAGTCGAGGTGCCGATGAGGGAGTCTATTGGTCCCTAGCTCTCTCTCATCTCCGCTATTATGGCGATCCTGTGATTGTCGATGCGTCCGTCGGCCATGGAACTTCACGTCTGAGTCTTGACGAAGTCCATTTAGTGGCATTGGGTTCCATCCTTGTTGGTTGGGGTCCTTTGGGGAAAGACGTCACGAAGGCAGCCGAATTTTTTGTAGCGCTGTGGGACTGCTTGAAAAGGGCCGCGACAACAGGAGCTGGACTAGCGGATGGACCAATTGATGAATTATTGGCTCAACACCTTCTCTCGTCATCTAGCTGGATTTACATGTTCTATAATGCCTCCAGAACAATATTAGGACCAAAGGGGGTGAGTCGAGATGTCGCCATGACACTAGTCGCACTCGGTCGTCGACGTGGCCAAAGGTTTTTGGCAGAGACGAGAAACCACCCGCCTTCATTGTTTGGATTGTCTTCTCCATTTAGCCTCAAACTTCTATCGAATGGCTACGGACTCGCAGGAAATGATCAAATTATCATGATGAGATCTATTGCCGAGCAGCTGCAATTAAATCCTGATAAATCTATTATCCGCATAAACGGAAGAGGCGCGATTGTATGCTTCGAATACGCAACAGCTATTGCGCATAAAGCGTGCGTGCATGATTCATCAAGGCCCTTGCATCGACGTTGGGTTGAGACTACTAAACTGGATGCCTTTCGAGGCTGTAGTTGTCATTCCAGGAAGCGAGAATGTATTGACGCTCTCGGTTGCGAGTGTATCCTAAGGGGAACTATTTGCACCCCCTCGTGCCATGGGAGATCTTCAATCGCTCATTGTGGTCGAAAATGTCCTGCATCATGTGCGGTGCAGGATCCAGAAAACATAGTCCCCTGCATAAACCTCGTAGATGGCGAGATCTACGACTATATCCAAACAGGATCCTTTTCGCTATTAAATACCCAAAAGCACGGCGAGATCTTCGACTGGAGCCATTGGCAGCCAAACAATATCAAAGTCAAGTACGGTTCCAAAAAGATATCCAACTTTTTGATTCAACCTGTGAGGAGAAGCCCAAAGGTGGATACAAAATTGAGATCGCAGGTGGAGCGTGGAACTCTCTGCGGCTGCTACCTTCCGCCAATTGGTACCCCAGAAGTAGCAACACTTGCGATCACTAGCTCTCATTCGCACACGGTACCTCCGCAGCTTGAACAACTCTCTATCTTCAACGCTCTTGCAGGGGATATCAATGAAATTGCTCTGTTTTGTACACTCATGTCAGATAAAGAAGGAAAGCGAGTTTCTGAGAGCATATCTCTGGCATCTTCCGCTACTACGGTTGACGTAGCTACAACGGTTAAGGCGTTACAGAAAACGGTTCTTCCCGAGAGTCTCCTTCGCTACCTCGTCGATTTTACAAATCTGCGAGAGTTGACACTTCCTCGGTTTCAGCTCAAGTTCAACATAAATGTTCAAAGGTTCGATAAGTATGTGCGCTCTTTGGTTGGCTTGAGTCTAGCCACCGAGCTGTGCCGGCAACAGTTACCCGGTGCTACTGTAAATATAGACATCATGTCTCAATGTCTCTATAACGCACTATGGATTCCATCGCAACAGACATTGAACCAAGACTTTCTCCGAAGCTCAATTCCCTCGCTTGATAGGGAAAGTATATTGAGCTGCGTTGCAATGTTGGAATCTGGTTCATACAATCTTCGGCCCGAGGACCTGAAAGACGTAATGGGGATAGCAGTTCGCAACACCATTTATGCTTCCAAAACACTCCTCTTCGACCCCTACGAACTATCGCTGAAAGATGAAGTAGCCATGATTATCGGAAATGTCGGTCGTACGGGGATGACTCTGATGGTTTCTCCACCAACTCCCCGCATTCGATCTTCTGAGCTCAACTCCTGGAAGCACATCACACATGCTGAATTCGACGGCAACGCTGGGGACTTTTTCCAAGCAACATCTTTACATCTTTCCTTTACCGAATTTGAATTACCAATGGACAAAAGATCTCGTGGAACAATCGACCGGGATATATCCGTAGTCGAAACTCTAGTTTCCGTACACGAGCGAGGAGAGTGGCTCGGAGATATTGACGTGCTTCCTCTGTTTGATGAGGAAAATCCACTTCTCCGCCGAGCCATTTCTTACAAGGACTGCGAACATACTTCTCAATTGTCAATAGCGCTAACTTCGTTGGACAACTGGGAAGAAATCTTGGATTTACCGGAAGACGCAGGCTTTTCGGAAGTTGGAATAGCCAGAGCCCATAAAAACTGGCTCGCAAGACTCGCAGTTGCTTGTGTGTGCGTCCAGAGAGGCCAGAAGACAGTCATACTTCCACCGGAAGATATCTGCTGGAAATGTCTCTGCAAAGAACAATGGGAGTGGCCCAGAGTTCAAGACTTTAGAATGGACAACACCTCCAACTCGCAAGCAAGCCTTGACAGTTCTTTACCAGCACAATCCCACGAGCCTGAAGAAAAGGTCGAGTTTCACTCCCAGACGGAGGATTCCGATTCAGAGGATGAGGAGCTGCGTCGATTAGCCAACGATCCCGCTCAGGCAGAGTCGAAATCTGCGCCAAACGTCGCATTTTTTGGAAGAAAGCAGTTCAATGAGTCTAAGGATAATGTGAGCCACAGGTCCGAGGGAGAGGAGTCCGAAGATTGGGAGGAAGAGAAACTGTTCGATTCCAGTTTCCCCGGTGACTTGCCTCATATATTCATACTCTGATATGCTTAGCCAGTTTCAAGTACCGTATTAATTGGTTTAGAGCGCCACCCCTTTCCCATTTTGACCTCTATTCTCTTAAATACCCTAGCATAATAAGGGTTAAAATAATAGAGGCTCTATTTCCGGGAGAGGGTTCGTTCGCAAAAGAAACACTCCTGATAATCTCAATTCTCTTTAATGATCTGGTACAATAAGATCAAAAACAGGAGGGGGTGGCGTTCTAAATCAATTAATACGGTACCGGTATTGTAAAACGGGTGTAGTTTAAAACCAAATTAATCGATGCGATTTTGGAGCCTGGGAAATCGCAAATGTTCTGCCATTTTGGAGACAATGGCATCGTTGTCTCACAAAGCGTGTAAAAAGCTTTTGTCTTGCCCCTTGTCTCATCTGCACTAAAAATTGTCAACAAAGAAACAGTAGAGAGAAATCAGAGAACACTTGCATAGCCTGACGAGAACAATAAGACAAACAGGAGTTTAGCAGAAGTATTTCATGCTGAAACGTTGACTCTTCGCTTTTCTAGAAACCAAGAAGTCAGAAGACACAGCGGTGAGTTCCAAATCTCCAAAAACGTCCACACCAAAACCATGTCAACCTTCACCACCTCCCACATTTTCCCCCACTTCCCCTTCTCAAACTGGAGTCCCCTCAAGACCATCGACCCCGACACAACCTTCGAAGTCTTCGTCGGTCCAGGCACCTCCTTCGATGAAAAGGCTCGTGTAGTCTGCTCCGTCTGGTCTCTGAACCTCCTCATTCCCCACCTCACCACAGCTCCCATCTTCGTTACCCCTCTCATCGGCGAACAGCTTTGTGTATTCATCGAACTAGATGTCGAGCTATTCAAGGTCTTCCATCGCTGCATCTGCGTATCAGAGGGCGTGTCGAAGGGGAAGGGGAAGGACCTGGAGGCGTTCGCTAGGCTATGGATTCTTGCTTTCCGCAAGAATTTGAATACTGGCGACAGCTCCAGCGCCATGACCGAGATGTCTTCTTGTGGCATCGAGCCCGAGATTGTCGAGGAAGTGGGTACCCAGGTTTGTGGCATGCTGAACGAGTGCGGTGAGATTTCTGAGCTCCGCGAGCTCGCAATTTTCCTCTACGGCCCCGAGTCCGAGAGCCGAGAGGACAACGACAGAGCGTATGACCTGAAAGCTTTGCTCAGTGAGGTGCTCTGTCGCCTTGCTGCTTCGGACCCTGAGGTCTATCAGGCCGAGTTCATTCCAGCTAGGCTGAGAGCTATGCTTTTGACACATGGTCCGGCTACGGCAGCGGATGCGCTGCCGTATCCGATGAGGGCTGCGAGACGAGAAGGTAGGAACAACGAAGAACAAGGAGAAGATTCAAACTGGTTCTGAGTTGTCCGTAGTTCTTCCCTTTCCATGTTGAGTTGGGCGTGAGATTATACCTCTCATAGGTCTCATAATCAGCCGAAATCCTTCATGCTTTCTTCCACGATTTAGGAAAAGAATAGAATCGTAAATAAAACACAAAAATGCCTCAAAGAAAATTTAGTTTCATTCATACCGTGTATGTAAAATTGTGACCAAAAAAGTAAAATTTTAGAGAAAATATGCAAGTCAGCGCGAAGTACCAGTAGCCAAGATAAACAGTGACAAACTTACAAGAGCGCAAAAAAGGGACGAAAGCAAGTTCAGCCATATCACGATGGAATCTAGTATTCACTTGAATCTGATCCGCAAACGCGCATTGTGTAAAGATGGTGCAAAAGTTCCTGAGCTTTTTGCGTTGATGTGTGAAGGTGTTTGTTGGCAAAAGCGTTGGGATGTCTTCTTCGTATTATGCACGGTTGCACAAAAAGTTATGCTTTTGCGCTAAGCCATATGAGGCGAGCTAGAGTTATGCAAGGAGAGACCCCTTCAAGCTTCGCTTCCGCCCGACTCCAGAACACCAAGAAGATCAAACAACGATGGACACCTCATCATCAGAACCAAAACCGGCGAAGAAGACACATTCTCGGCATCCTTCATCGGGAAGTAGATGTAAGTAAACCACCTCTCTCATTCTTACCCTTACTCACTGCACCTCTACAATTTCTACTCTGCTTTGCATTCCACGTATTGCCATTCCCATCTCATCCTAGCATTTCCTGCATATATCTTCATTTCCAAAATTAATTTCGCTTGCACCTTCGTTTACTTTCACTACTCCCGCCAAGTTTCCATCGTCAAACACAAGTGTGCCTCTGACTCGGAGGGTTATCTTGATTCTTGCTAGGCTTTAGACTCAACTGGGGCCGCTGGCGTGGATGTGGCCATCACGTGGCCATAGCTTCAAAAGAAGCCTCCTTAGCTTGGTCTAGCAAGTTAGGGGTTGTCTTGACACTAAATATTGCGATGTGCAACAAATGAGTTGTCACCGTGTAGAAGATTATAAAAAAGTGGACTTTTTGCTTGTTTGTTGTCGTGGGAGATGTGGTGATTGGGTTGTGTTTTCTGGTCGTGGTTTGATATTTGGTACTTGCCCTTTTTGGGATCTACACTATGGTTCTGGAAGATTTTCAAAATGCCGAATGCTAACGAATACTCAAAAGCTCTACCAAGGCGACCAACCCGCGGTCCTATCGATGTCTCCGAGTAAGTCCTACAACTCCTTCTCAGAAAATTATCGCTAAGAATGAATCTTAGTCCAACAGCCAACCCTCTCTCCTCACCCACGGCATTAGCCCATCAAACCTCCTCACGCCTCTCACCAGCTCCATCTCGATATCACTCACCTCGTCTCCCCTCACCAGGCCCCGGCTCAAACCTCTCCTCCCAACCCTCCTTCAAAACCGCCTCCTCCAGCATCCCAGCCACCCAAAAAGACTTCTCTTACCTCCTCCGCCCCGAAATCTACCACCCCCTAACCCTAATCGACGTCCCCCCTCCCTTCCGCACCAGCACCTCCCAACCAGACCCTCAAACCCCACTCCCAGTGCTCATCGCCTCAGGACATTTCCGATCCGCCGCCATAAAAGCCGCGCAATTCCTAACCTCTCCCTCCCTCTCACCGGCTCATTACTCTGAAATCTTCGAGTTGGTCTACACCCGTCTCGCATGTCTAACGCTGTGTAACCAAACACCTTTAGCCGCACAAGAAGTAAAATGTCTCGAAGATTTAAATTCATCTTACTACCGCGATGACAACACCGGCATCCACCTTGTACCCTGGCATCTCCGCGTCTTAGCCGTACGACTCCAAGGAATGGGTTACGCAGACGCTCGACGGGGTGTAATGGGCTACTATGACCTAGCACGAGAAGCGCGTCTCTCTCTCACCACCTTAAAAAAGAACCTCGCAACTCTAGCTCCTGACGACAACGTCGAGAAAGCCGAATTCACGCAAGAAATCGCAATCTTGGAACAGAGGCTTCATGATTTAGGGATCCGTGTTGCGTCGGCACTTATCGAAATGGAAGACTTAGAAGGGGCAGCTCGCTTCTTAAAAACACTCCATCCCTCGCCCTCTTACCCAGATGCATCTCTGAGGCTAGAACACCAAAAAGCGCTCTTATATCTGTGTCTAGGCGATGTGAGCGCAGCACGGGGATGCATAAAATCCTTGCCCTCCTCTCCTACAACCTCCTCGAGAGAAAAAGATGTCATCCAAGCACTAGCCCATATCGCCGACGCAGACTACTCGAAGGCAGCACCGATTTGGGAGGGCCTTATAGCTGCTGTGAGGGAGGAAGAGGAGAATGGTTCTGGGAATGGGGAGTTGGCGATGTACAAACAAAACCTCGCAGTCTGCTATCTATATCTAGGACGTATGGATGATGTAAGTTTCCCCAGTTCCCCCCTCCCCTTCCCTTCCCTTCCTCCCATCTCCCTCCCAATTAACCCTCCCAGGCCCGCTCCACCCTCTCATCCCTCCTCCAAGCACCCCCCTCAACCTTCCATGCCCTAACCTTCAATCTATCAACCATCTACGAGCTCTGCACCGAACGCAGTCGCGCGCTGAAAATCGGTCTGGCGGAGCGGGTAGCAGAAATTATAAACCAGGAAAGGAGTACTATAAACCAAGAAAGGAGTGAGGGAGGGGGTGTGGTGGTTGGAGGGGAGAAGGTAAATGGGGATTTCAAATTGTGAGATGAGATGTGAGAGGGGTGGAGGAAGGGGGGGAGGGGGGGAGGGGTATTTGGAAACTGGATTGTTAGAGGCATAGACGAGACTAGATGAATTTTGCCCTAGGGTGTTTTTTCTTCTTGATATCGAATGGCTTTTGAAGTGTGATTCATTTCCTTCATCTAATCCGATATGCATCGGCTTTTCTAAATAATCCCCTGCCCCTCCTTGATATCTACCACCGCGCTCCCACTCCCCGGCTTACTAACCACAACAGCCGCCTCCTTTTGCTCCTCGCTCAAATCCAACCCCTTATAATACTCCTCCTCCCACGCCTTCCTGACCGCCTCGACCTTATCGCTAGGCACAAGATGCACACTACACCCACCCCATCCCGCGCCCGTCAATCTACTCCCATAACTCCCCGCTTTCCTCGCTATAGCACAAATCTTATCGATCTCCGGACAACTACACTCATAGATATCACGACAGGAGTCCTGCGTTTCATTCATGAGGTCGCCGAGTTTACGGTTGTAGGACTCGTCGAGAGAGGGCGGGGAGGATAGGAGAGCCATGAATTGCAGCACGCGCAGGGCTTCTGAGAATACGTGGAGTGCGCGTTGTCGGAGCTTGAAATTGGATGCGCGGACTGGGAAGCGCGATGTGAATTGCGAGTTGAGTTCCTCGACCGATAGGCCGATTGCAGAGGCGATTTCTTCTCGGGTATAGCCCGCTTCTTGGGTTAGTGTTGATTTGGTTAGGTCGATGAGTTCTGTCAATTGGGTTTCGATCGATTTCTCGGTGGTGCCAAAGTGCTTTTTATGGAAGCCGTTGAGTGAGATTCCTAGGGGTCCGGAGTCGGCGGTAAGAGGGGTTGTGGATTTGGAGATCACGGAGTTGAGGTAGGCGGCGGCGAGACTGCATTCTACTACGCGTAGGTTGTAACATACTGGGCCGGTAACTTGCTTGTCAGATTGCACAAATGATTGAGCAATAACAAAGGACATCTCTGGGGAAGTCTTGGGGAACTGAACTGCCAGTGCAGTGAGTGTTGGTACAAAGGACACAAACAGCGCTGAGCCTCGAATAGAGAGCACCGAGGCTGATTGATCCATGCCTCCTGAGTTGACACCAACAGCTCGCTCACTGACGATGGCCAACTCGGTCAACTCTTTCTTGTCCACAAGCTTTTCTCCGTTGGCGTACATCACTGCCAATGCAGATGCACTGACGAAAGCAGCAGAACTACTAAGTCCACCTCCAGCTGGAACAGTTCCATCCATCAGAATTTCCATGCTCACTGGCTTCAAGGGTTCGCTCCCCTTCTTTTTCCGTAACAATTCCAAAGCACCCCGCAGACCAGATTTAAAGTAGTTGGTCCACTCGTGGACAGTTGCATCGATTTCAACCGTATCAAACGGGATCTTGAATTCGTGGGAAGAGAATTTGTCATGCTGGACATTGGAAACTTTGATGGTATAGAAGTCGTTGCTCGTCTCGTCATCGATTATTCGAACTGCGAGTAGCACATCTGCTGTAATGGCCATAGGCAAGACCGAGTACAGAGAGTAGTCGATGTGCTCCCCGATAATGTTGACTCTACCCGGTGACCTCGAAACGAAGTGGGGGTCGTGGCCATAATTGGTCTTGAACTGCTTCAACAAGCTCTCCCATCTTCCCGTTTGTATAGGTAAAGCATCCTCCGTGTATATCTCCTTCAACGACTGGGCGACTGGAACCGCCATGATGTGAAGATCTCTGGCAGCCTTGGTGGGGTTGATACTCGTTCGCGATGGCGGGGTAAATATGGCAGAAACACCGAGGCGGGTAGAGAGTGGACGGCAGACGGCTTCGTCCTGTTGACAAAACTTGGCGTCGTTGGTGCCTCTTGACTATCAAAAGATGTTTGGAGGATGTTCAGAGAATAGACGAAGGTTGAAGGTCGTGAATTTGTAGTGGCATCGCGTGACAGTGAATGTTGAAATTGCAGAACCCCGCCATCATCCATCATGGTCCAAAGGAGGCGGGTATCTGCCATTGGTGCGCGTGCTTGGAAGAGGGTCTTCCCGTTTCTCGCTCCATCTTGACTTCCCTTTGCGTCACAGTCGCACTGGGGATGCAGGGGTTGAAGAGGAGAGTATTGGTGGTGGTGGATTGTCCTCAGGGGTCGTTTTTCCATGTTGATACTTCAAGAAGAAGAGGCTGGCTGGGTGGACAAAAGGCGATGGAAAACAATCATTAATTCGCCTCTTATGATTGGCTTTGGCGAGGCGGACTCAAAGGCCCCTCTTTTTGTTGTTCTGTGGGAGTCTTGAGGGAAGGGGAAAAGCGGCACTCGTAGGGATTTTGGTTGAGTGAGTGAGAGTGACTCGAGTGAGTAAGTACGTACTGGACGCATTTACCTACTTACGCAAATACCCCTGTGGCTCGCTTCGCTTGAAAATTCTAGCGATTCTAAGGATGAAGCTATGCTTTGCATTATAAACACTTGTTTTGTGTAGGTTTGGGAGCGCAAGCAGTTGCCAGTGGCCCCTGGAGGGCCAGCAAAGTGCCACATCCCATCTATAGTTTAGAAATTGAGTCATAGCCCTACTGTAAATATAAAACAATAAGATCGTAAGAAGCTTCTTTCCTGTACTTCAGCAATTGCTTAGTTGGGTATGCAGAGTAGTTCAATGAACACAGCAGAATGTCCAACTCACATTACGGAGTATTTCCCGGTTGTGAGTTCTACCGCCACCGAGTGCCGCTTTTCCGTCTCACAGAGTCACAGCAACGCCCGCCGAAAGCGGTGGCAAGCGGACGCCTGCAGGGTTCTTGTCTGGAGAAGGGAGTCGGCAAACATGTGCATCGCAAGCCATAAATCTGGCTGTGGACGACAATTGAAGCTATATAAAAATACCAAGACTCCATGCGGACAAGTTTCCAAGTTTCTGCTTGTTTTAGTGTCTTTTAGGATTTTCCCAGCCCTTCTCCCGGGTCGTTGCCAGCCAATGCGAAGAAGACGTAAAGCTCCCAAGACTTCTTCCCCACAGTCTCCGATCTTCGCTAGTGAGTCGAAACTTTTGATCTAAGAGTTAGCTGCCATTCATCTACCTCGCCATCGCCCCTTGGAAAGTGCTCAAACGTACCAATAATTCATACAACTTTACCAACATTGCCCTCCGCCATCTTCCACATTGCGCAATTGAAAAGAACGACTGAACTGAGCGCCATCGAGCCTCTCGCGTGCCTCTCTTCCCTCCCAAATCTCCACTCTCGACCTTCGCCATGCTACGAACATATCCTGCTCGAAGTGCCGTACGCGCTTTAAAGCAAAACACCAGATGCAATACACGCCCATTCTCGCAATCGCCCGCTCCGGCAGCAGTTGGATTGGTAAAAAAGGGACCAGCATCAGCAATAAGAACAAAAGCTACCGCCGCAACAGCTACCGCGCCATCGCCCTCTTCGTGAGTTGCTATACCAATTACCATGACTCACAGCTACTCCTACTAACAATGGCTCAGTCAAACGAGAGAATCCCCAAGCCCAGCATTTAACACCTCGGAACCAAAAGAGAACCCTTTACAATATGGACGTCAACCAGAAATGGATGAGTCGTATGTTGGCGTCACCGCCCCTCGAGGTAAAATGCTAACTTGTACGAAGGTTTATTGGAAAGACTGGTGGAGAGATCTTTCACGAAATGATGTTAAGACAGGGCGTCAAACATCTCTGTAGGTGCTTCCAAATTGTCTTAAATTGGCATGGCTAATTGATTCTAGTTGGTTATGCTGGTGGCGCCATTCTCCCCGTTTTCGATGCTATTTACAATTCAAAACATTTCGACTTTATTCTACCCAAACACGAACAAGGTGCAGGACATATGGCAGAGGGATATGCGAGAGCTTCCGGCAAACCAGGAGTCGTCCTCGTAACTTCGGGGCCAGGCGCGACGAATGTTATTACACCGATGCAAAACGCCCTTTCGGATGGAACACCAATGGTCGTTTTCACGGGACAAGTAGTAACGACAGCCATCGGCAGTGATGCTTTCCAAGAAGCCGATGTTATTGGAATTTCGAGGGCCTGCACAAAGTGGAACGTGATGGTTAGGAATGTGGCCGAATTACCAAAACGGATAAATGAAGCATTCGAGATTGCTACCTCTGGTCGACCTGGTCCAGTCTTGGTGGATCTTCCAAAAGATGTTACGGCCGCCATTTTAAGAAAGGCTATTCCTATGAGCAGCACTATCCCAAGCCTCCCAAGCCAAGCATCGAAAGTTGCAATGGAGCACACAAAGCGTCAACTTGAATTAACTCTTGCGCGTGTTGCAAAATTGGTCAATGGTGCAAAGAAGCCTATTGTATATGCTGGTGCGGGTGTCATCGCTTTACCTGAAGGTCCAAAACTTCTCAAGGAATTCGCTGACAAGGCATCCATCCCCGTTACAACAACTCTCCAAGGCTTGGGTGGTTTTGACGAGCTCGACCCAAAAGCACTCCACATGCTTGGCATGCACGGTTCGGCCTATGCCAATCTTGCTATGCAAGAATCGGATCTCATCATTGCTCTTGGTGCTCGATTTGATGATCGTGTTACTGGAAGTGTCGCTAAGTTTGCGCCTAAAGCCAAACTCGCTGCGTCTGAGGGAAGAGGTGGCATTGTCCACTTTGAAATTATGCCAAAAAATATCAACAAGGTTGTTCAAGCTACTGAGGCCGTGGAAGGTGATGTAGCTGCAAACTTGGAACTTCTTCTTCCTCTCGTTGAGAAGAAGAGCATGACTGATCGAAAGGATTGGTTTGATCAAATTGGCTACTGGAAGGAGACGTTTCCTCTCAACAAATATGAGAAGGCTGAGAGAACCGGTTTGATAAAGCCACAAACTCTCATCGAAGAGCTTTCAAATCTCACGGCACACATGAAAGAGGATACAATTATTTCGACTGGTGTAGGCCAACATCAAATGTGGGCAGCGCAGCATTTCCGTTGGCGTTCACCAAAAACCATGATCACATCTGGAGGCCTCGGAACGATGGGGTTCGGACTTCCAGCTGCTATCGGTGCTAAGGTTGCTCGACCAGATGCTCTTGTTATTGATATTGATGGTGATGCATCATTCAACATGACCTTGACTGAAATGTCGACGGCAAAGCAGTTCAATATTGGGGTTAAAATCATTGTATTAAACAACGAGGAACAGGGAATGGTTACCCAGTGGCAAAACATCTTTTACGAGGATCGATACGCTCACACTCATTCCGAAAACCCGGATTTCATGAAGTTAGCGGATGCCATGGGTATCCAGGCCAGGAGATGCATCAAACCAGATGATGTCAAGGATGCCTTGAAATGGTTGATTGAGAGTGATGGTCCGGCTTTCTTGGAAGTTGTTACCGACAAGAAGGTGCCAGTCTTACCTATGGTACCAGCTGGTTGTGCTTTACATGAGTTTTTGGTGTGGGATGAAGGTCAGTAACGAATCTCGCTTTTCCCATTTTTACATGTACTAACAACACTACAGTCAAGGATAGGGAGCGAAGAAAAACCATGATAGACCGAACGTGCGGCAAGCATGGCCTATAAACCCCAACCCTCTTTTCACCTATATCAACAGCGACCGTATCTACATGATACATTTGTTTCCTCTTTTATTTTGATTGCGGCATGAAATTTTCATGGAAACGTAAAGGTGTTGGGGAAAAGTCACTTTCTTGCTTGCATTTATTGCCACTTGGATGTTCGATTCCGTGGGCTGCATAATCAGTTCCAAATGGGTCACCAAAATATCGTTGTGGGAGGTCTTTCCCGCCGTGAGCGTGCGATAGATACCGACCATTGTACATATAAAATTGACGGTTAATGAGAATGAAAAGATTTTCATTGCGAGGGATGTTTCGATGAAGTCGCAAGTCGATGAAATGAACTCTGGTGCGATGTTGGACAGACTAATGGAGATGTTTATCAGCTACTACTTACTGCGAGTTATTTTTCAGGTTGCCCTCCTTATTTCTCTGAGGAGAGACCAATAAATGCCGGAGCGACAGGTCGAATAACGGTGTAACCTTACATCCTAATATATATTGTAGTTGAAATTAGAAGAGGGGGGGTATCCGATATTAGATGGTGGTACATTATGATACCGCCCCTTTAAATTCGCTTACGCTAATCTACGGCAGTATTCCTTACCCCCTCCCCGTCGATTTTACCGTCTGGCTCTGCTCCCCCGAAGCCGCTTTTCTGCATAGGGGAATTGGGATGTAGATGAGTTAATGGCGATGAGGGGGGGAAGTGGCTTGTAGAAGTTTAGTGTTTCGAAATGGGGAGTTGCTGTTAATGGTTTTTGATATCATCTAATAATACCGTATAAATTAGTTTAAAACTCCACCCCCTCCCGAAAATAGAGCCTTTATCATTTTAAACTCTATTCTCTCAGGTATCCTAGCATAATAAGGTCAAAAACGGGAGAGGGGGGCGCTCTAAACCAATTAATACGATATTCGATATCGACGCTGTCTTTGGGATTGCGCAAACGCTTATCTTTCTCTCAGTTTGCGATGAACGGAATGGTCTAGAAGCATTTCTCTTCGATGTATTCGACTACGGTACATAGGCAAGAACACAAAGCACCGGCTTATTTTCAAGTCCGAATTTACGAGTAAAGTCGGCCTCATTACTTGAAAATACGGCAAAATTTGCGATATCGGTGTTCTCAACTCCATCTCGCCGCCTCGGGGCTTCTAAATTCGGTCATTTTCTTATTTTCTCATATTCCGTAGCTGTTTTTGATGCATTTCTTAATGGATTATGTTAGTCGCAGCATGATCCATGAGACTGAAAAGTATCGACCTCTAGACATAAGTGTTGTCAGAGTCAGCACGAGTAACATAGAGCTGTGTGTTGGTCGTTTTATAGACATAAGTATACTGAGAATTTTGATACTGATTCCTTCTTAGTTGATAAAGGCAAGGAAAAAGATTCACCGAGCTTCAACGATAGCAAGCCTCACCTGGCAGGTCTAAGGATAGATTCACTATCACATGTATCCTAAGAGTTGGGAAGCCAATCAGCCGTTTCCATTCAAGAACAACTTGCACAAATCAGTCTTCACCTTTGAACTTATTCAGATTTACAACGAAGTAGTTCTTCCTTAAAGATACCTCTCCACCATCCCCTCCCTCAACCTCAACACAAACCTCAACCACACAACCCCACCAACAATGGCCTCACAACCCTCCATCTTCACCCGCCCAATCTACCACACCACATCCTCAAACCCCCAACAAAAACTCCGCTGTCGGCTGCTAAACCACATCCACACATCTCACTTCCTAACCCACAAACCCTCCAAGCACTTCATCTTCTACCCCATCGTTCACCCCGGTAGACCATACATCTCCGCCGACGACAACGATGACGCTACGTTCCGAATAAGCCTGCCATGGACCGGTGAAGTGAAGGATGCTGATGTTCAACTGGAAGTTACCACGGAACGGCGAATCCGTCGCTATTCAACGGGACCACCTCACGCTCGCGACGACCCTCTCATATACATTTACATCATCGTTGTCACCGCCACTTCCTCCCCCTCCACCATCCCTCACAACTCCTTCACCATCTCCCTGCAATACGATCTCCCGTGGTACAAAGACACCTCGGACCTCAGCACACGGCACAGCTGGGACCAACTCGTTTTCCTCCTCCGTCGCGCCACCTCCATCAATTTCCGAGAAGACGGAAGTATGCTTGTGGAGGGCGTGATGTGTTTTGTGGATCTGGATTATGGGAAAGTTGTGGTGAGGGATGAAGATTTTGATTTTGAGGGGGTTGGGTTGTAGGTGGATGTGTTTGTTGCGAGGCTTGATTTTGCATTGGGAGTGGGTGCTGGTTTTTTGGCGTTTGGATTTTGGTCACTGGTTATTGAATTTGAAGGAGAGGTTTAGTACATAGCGGGAAGAATCCTATTTCCTCTCTCTAGGTAGACTTTGAAAGGTGCAGGGAAGCGATGTTAGTAGACGCGGGCGTTTTGGGCTTTAAGCAATTCCGAATGATGAACTCTTAGATCGAAATACCCCCATCTTTTCTATTGGGACGGACTTGATACCTGAGAATCACCCCCCTCTTCTTATATCACAAACTGGCTTTATTTCTTTGAGTGAATACCGTATTAATTGGTTTAGAGCGCCCCCCTATCTCGTTTTTCCCTCATGATGCTAGACTGTTAAAGAGAATTAAGGGTTAATGGGAGAGTTTCTTCTGTGAGCGAACCCTCTCCCGTTTTCAGAGCCTCGGTCATTTTGACCTCTATTCTCTCAGATATCCTGGCATAAGAAGGTTAAAAACGGGAGAGGGGGGCGCTCTAAACCAATTAATACGGTACCCAGCAAAAAGTCCCAAGTTCAGCGACATTTGACACGTTCAGATGAAATTGCAAAACGTGAAGAAATGGCCAATTAAGGGAAATAGCTGGAATTTTCGACGCAGAAGAGGATATAGACCCTCAAAACCGACCCAAGAAAAATAAGCTTGAAATTTCGAGTATGCTAGCGATCTACCTTGTGATGGGGTCACGAAATCCAGGGGAACTTAGAACGATATGAAGGATGCTAGGGAAGTGTGGATGACACTTCCGAGGAGTAGACAGACAAACTCTGATATCGTGGAGTAAGATGGCAATGATTTGAAAGGTTGCGAAATAGAGATGAGACATGGAGATGTATGGATAAAAGAAAGAGGCATGTACACGGGGGTTATGTCGATTTCAAATCGCATACTACCATCATACCCCCAAAACCCACTCTACCTCCTCCCCAACTCCACACTCCTAACCAACACCAAATCACCCTCCCCTTCCCCCTTCCCTCCCTCCACACCAAAGAAATCAGGTACAACCACCCCCACCACACCCTCCCAAAACCCCCCAACAATCCCCCTCAGTTCTTCTCCCGTCTGTCCAAAATCCGGAAACGCATTAACTTCAAGCAACCACGCGACACCCCCCTCATCAACCAGAAAATCCAATCCAAACACCTCAAACGCATTGGGGAGCGTTTGGAAATGAACCATCATGCCCTTGGCTGCGGCTTCGAAGAGTTCGCCTGTGGTAGTGCAAATTTGGGTGAAGATGTGCGCTTTTTGGGAGGGGGAGAGGGGGAGGGAACTGAAGGTTGAGACGGGGTTGTATTGTTGTGATGAGGAAGAAGGGGGAGAGGAGGAGGTTTGGAGGCAGGTGTTTGTTAGGTGGGCGGAGAGGTCGGATGAGGAAGATGTCCAGGGAGGGGTGTAGGCTGTGGATGCGAAGAGTGCGAGCATGGGTTTGTAGACGTAGATCTTTAGACTTCCGACTGCGAGGACGTATGTTCTGATGTGGAATTTTGTGGGAAGACCTCCTGTAGGAGCAGGGAGAAGGAGAGGTGGATGAATGTACGGTTGGGCGATGAAATGGCGGAGGTGAGAGGTGACGATGTAGTCTTCGTCTCCTGTCTTTTCCTTAGCGCTTTCAGGTTTCTTTTCTGAGTTGGTAGTGTCGTCGTCTTCATCTTCATCTTCATCGTCCGAGTCTGGCTGAGCAGCTTCCCATTCTTCAAAGATGGATTGCAGTTCTTCTTCTGTGCTGAACAAGCGAATGCCTTGTCCTCGATCACTCATTCCTGGTTTCAAGATCCACCATTCTCTCTCACTTGCTTCCTTCCCCTCGTTATTCTGAAAACTCTCATTCAGTTCCCATGCCTCAACTAGAGCATCATCCAAGAATTCTGCATAATCGAGTTCGAAGTCGCAAGATGGCTTGAGGTTGGTTGCTAAGATGGAGGTTGGGTTTTTCGCAATCCAGTTGTGTCGAGTCGTGTTCAAGTAGTTTTTTCGGATTAATGCTTTCCGAATTATGTAGGCGTTCATGAGGGAAGTGTTGGGATGGGACATAATATGCTCGAATGGAAGAGATTCATATGCCCCTATCTGGAGGAAAGGTGTCGATGGATTTGGCAGTTCCGAGATTGAAGAGATGAGTGTGTATGAGTTCTCTGGCAGCCGTGATTTGAGAGCTGCTAGAATCAGAGGCTGGACATACTTGTCCTCGTAGTTGATAAGAGCATAAAAATGCTTGTTTGGAGGGGAACTCAGAGACAACTTGTCCATGGAAACTTCTTCTGAGCTTCTGGGGAATTGAAGGTTAGAGTGAACTTGCAAAATATTTTGGAGAATCTGGTATGTATTGGTCTAACGTAGTCTAATGCCCAACGCCAGCCATGCACTCACAACTTCAATTCGCCCTCTGTTTGCGCCGCAGCATGCATAAAGTTTGCCTTTAATGGTGTTACACTATACAAGATTAGCTTAGTTTGTGAACAGCGTAAAAAAATCACTAACCTCGAGTAGTGCTCTTTAATAGCCCAACCATCGTTCCCTGGAGGAGCTGCCTCCACAGATTTATATACATCTGTAAATCGAGGCGCCCATTTAAAGTGCTTATGTGTGTGCCGTGTAACATTAACCTCCTCGCCTGCCTTGTCCATGCTTTCCTCACCCTGCCGAATCTTCTGCTCCTCTTCATCCGCATTCCCATCCTCATCTGCAACCTCCTTGAAGCAACTACCGTCGGCCCAATAATTTTGCAGCATATTTGTCCACATAACCTTCCTACTCTCAACACCTTCCACCAGCGGCACGTTGATGGAGTAAACATCAACATCCTTCCCCCAGTTGTCGAATAGGTGCTGTATTATCTTTACAGAAAGTTGTGTAGCGGCTAGAATGATTTCCGGATCGTGTGCAGAGTCGACATTTTTGGGAGATTCAAGTTTGAAAAACGCAAAACTCAATGCAATAGCCTTTCGTTTGCAGACCGCCGCCTCAAGTGCTCCTCCCAATGTCCCACTGCTCAAACTGAAAACTGCCGTCGAGTTCCGCCCATAATTCGGCCCACTGACAACAAGGTCAATTGGACCACGGTCTTGAAAGTAATGGTATAGACCAATCTGTACGCAGCTCGCCGGTGTTCCATCTACCAACACCCATTCCTCCTGCTCCGTAGACCCAGCCGGTAAAGGTCGCAAATGTGTTGTGCCATCATCTGTGTGTAGTGTCCCAGGTCGAAAATACGTTGGTTTGATAGTTTGCCCAACCATATGCGCCTTTCCGATCCATGATCGTTGTGTATGAGGGAGGACTACCGAGACGACATGTCCTGCTCCTTGGAGAGCCTTGACTAGGGAGTGTACATAGGGAGATGATGCATTCGAAGGTGGCCCGTCGTCATTGACTACCTAAGCATTTGATTATTGACCAAAGTATTTCCAAGCGGGGTACGACGGAACTTACGAGTATATGCATGTCTATCAAATTTTGGAGGTGAGGTGGGGAAATATCAGGTTTGTTGAGGTTGTAAATTATCCTCCATCGACGACTTAGGCTGGAAGTAAATTGTGCTACGATAGCCTCGCGGGGTTAAAGACCCCACTAAAGGCTGCCCCACCAAAATTCGTAATACGACGCTCCGAAGGCGAACGTCAATTGATACCGGGGACTCGGTTTTCGGTTGCTTACCTAGTACTTACGAGTAGTAACGTGCAGATATCGAGTCGTACTCTCCGAGTACTTGGGAGCTCTTAAGGATTTAAAAATTTCGGCAAGGGCTATTTTTTCTTTTGGCGAAAGAGGCGTGCATATGCTGGTCGAAAAACATTTCACTTTCATAGTTCAGAATTGATGTGCACATTTTGAATTTTATCAATTGTGATACTCGGTGGCCGATACAAGACATGAGGATCTCAAAAGTCCGAGGGTACCAAGCCCTACTTATTGATATAATCAGCTCCAATCTCTCCTCCCCCCAAACAACCACCCTCAAAAACAACCCTCGTTTGTCAAAAGCAGAGCACACTATTACCCCTCCGCCAAAAGAAACCGTACCGCTCTCAATTCATGATCGTGAAACGCCTTGTGCAGATCTCATCACATAAACGCTCGCTCCAGATCCATGCAGAATGCCCATAATCAAACAACTAGGTGACTCACTACCGCCTCCAGCTTCTCTCGTGACCCTCTTTGCAAAGAGAATACAATACGACAAGCAAAAGCGCTTTGGAAAGGTTTAGCTACGAATTCGTTTACCGGTTGGAGTAGAATCAGAGGATTCAGCTGTTCGCTTCTTCGATGTTCCCTTCGTTTCGTCAACCTTGACCCGCTGCCAAGCATCGAATGGACTAACCTTGCCAGCCCGACCTCCACGAGGTGGTGTTGTTATACATTCATCGTCGCTGCTAGGCTCAAGCGGAGAGCTATCCATATCTACTTTTTTTGATCGCGTAGTTCTACCGGTTGAGGGTGGCGAGAAAGGTCCAAATCGAGGTGCCTTAGGGGTGTCAAAACTGCGGTCGAGTTGATCAGCTGGAGTTTCGTCCGATTGCATAAACGCAGAGGCTCTGCTGGTACGGGCGCGACTTGGCGAGGCTGAAAGGGTTGGTTCAATATCAGTTTCCGCCTCTTCCTCTGCAGCGGCTTGCATTCGCTTCGCCTTTTCTTGCTTTTGGCGCTCAGTAGCGAACAAGAGACGTGACGGATTTGATCGAGTAACGGGGCCGTGATGAATCGGATGCGGACTGAGATCATCCCCCATTTCACCATCACCGCCCATTACATCATCCATGTGGTCGTCGTTCAGGTCGGAGTTCTTCTGAAAAAACTTCTTTCCACGGCTAAAAATATGTTAGTAAAAACTATCAAGAAATTCAAAGGTTGACTTACAAAACACGAATAATCCCATCAGTTCGCTGCGCTACGGCCTCAATATCTTGCTCTCCTTCTCCCTCAACCATGATCTTTTTGCGCCTCGCAGTCGACTTCGTTGGCTCAAGTGGAACATCGCTGCTATCGGCGTTGAATGGGTTCTCCTCGCTCATATCAACTTCTGGCACGCGGTCGTGGGAATCTGTAAAGATTGGAATTACCTCGTCCTCGTCGCTTGCGTCAATGCTATTGATTGTAAATTCGTTTCGGCCATTGCGACCTCTCTTCTTAGGACTAGGCATTGCGTCGTTAATTGGGTCTGCGCGAGAGGAAAAAAGAGTGCGAGCAACAGAAGAAACTGCGGGGTCTGGTTTATCCGGGCGTCTTTTTGGTGTTTTTGCTGGCGTCGGAAGCATCCCATTGCTGCGGACAGCGCTAAGGGACGAATTGGCGACCCGACCCGTATCCTTCTTCTCCGCCCTACGTGGAGTTGATAGACCCAGAGCCGAAGCCGCTGAAGCGGCAGAATCAAAGCTTAGCGCTCCAGAAACTCTTCGTCCTTCCATGTCGACTGCGCTTCTGGAAACTCTTTTCTTGGCCGCGGTCTGCGGGGACATCGGCATTGAATCCCGTGATGTTGAAGCTGAAGTCCTGCGAGACGTTTGTGGGGTTGAATGGATAGATGACTGTCTGGGCGGTGGTGTATGAGTAGCTCTGGCTCTTTGGGAGACTCGGCTTGATTTTCGAGGTGAATATGGTTGGTAGTCATCTTCGAAAGTTCCAAATCGAGGAGTGGAAGGAGGGCGGACTATAGTCGGGGGAGGAGGGGTTGTCGCATGCAATGTAGCCATTGTTGCTGTTTCTCGGTATGGTTCGATATTCTTGCGTTGATGGCGAAGAGCAATGTGTTCGGGGTCAGATGCGCTTCTTGACTGAAAAGGAGTGGCTGGTTCGGAGGTCGCAAGTTGCGCAGGTCGGGCAATGTTGTTTTCGCAGTCTTGAAGCTCAGATCGGCCAAGCAGTGACGAAAGGGAGACCTGGATTGATCTGGAGCCGACTGTATGGTACAATCAAGGAAGGCGCATCGACAGCTGGAGTTGGAGAAAGAGCAAAACAAACAATACGTGTGCCAGTAGTGAGCAATTTGTATGTTGTTGCAGGGCGACCGCAATATTTTGTTGGATACTTGATAAAAGTTGGGAGGTCGGGGTAAAGATTGCTCCCAGCCACATGAATTTGGGACGTCGTGGTTAGCCGAGCCACTAAGCTTTAGCGCCGTGATCGGCGTACTTACAGCGGCAGTCCCCGGATAGTGAATAGATTAAGACCTCACCATTGTTTTAATCATGCTGCGCACCCAGGTCGGGGTGAATATGTAATTGATATTATTTCAGGCTCTCAACAGATATCCAAATTTGCCAATTCATGAGCTTGTCATTAAGCTTTGTTACAGACGGCAAGCTTTGTTACCATGATAATCAAATCAGACCACCATTCACCAGAAATACGCTTATTATTTTTGAGCCCGACCTATCATATAAAGTTGCAGCTGTCCACGAGAACAAGAATGACGAGTGTGAGACAGTCTGATACTGTACTGAATAGGGAAAAGGGGTTTGGGTTGAATGAAGAGCGTTTAAGAAGTTGGAACTCTCAAGAGAGTTCGGCGCAATGGCCTACATACGAGATTTCTAATAAACCGAATGGTAGACTACTAGTATCAGTCCTATGGATTTGCGTGCTACCTTGAAGGCTTTCGATTTTGGACCTCAGTGGGCCAGATTATCATGGAGAATTGAGATCAAAATGAAAGATTTCTCCCGTTTTGGCCCTTATCGTACCAGAATACTGAAGAGAATCGAGTTCCCAAAATGAGGGAGCGCAGCGTACTCAACCAAATAATGCGGTATCAACGGAATTTGTAGAAAGGGGGAAATGAAAAGAATAGATTCATAAAAAAAAAACCGGGTAGCGGATTCCAATGACGATCTTCCAGAAAACTCCAGTTGTTCTTTAATGAGCTGATAGAAATTGCTGCCCAGCCTACCCTGCAACCCTCAAAGCAGCGCCCCAAAAACGTGTGGATCGCCTCCCCTGTCCAACCGACCAGCACATCGAGGCTTGTGTGACGGCCGGCACTTCCCACATATCGCGTCTCACCCTAGACGACCAAGAAAGCGCGTTTTTACGCGTCAAATCCATATCTCTATTGACTCCGATAAACAACTCATCTCAAAATCCCTCCATCTAGATCATCATCCATCATGTCCACCCCTGAAATAGGCGCCCTCGACCTCTCAGATTCCGACGCCGAAGACCTCTTCGCGTCGCCCACGAAAGTTTCCACGAAACCAGCTAGGACGAAGTCTGTGTCTAGGCCAGCAGCAGAAGGTGGGAATGCGCCGGCGGCTACAACTCAGCGGACGGCTGGCGAAAGCAAATATGATGCAGAGCAAGCGAGAGAAGCGGCCCTGAAGAAGGAACTGGAGGGCGTGAGGAGTATTAATGAGGTGATTGAGGGCGTGGTATCGAGTCTTGAGAGCGCGAAGGGAAATATGGATGTATGTCGTACTGAGTTGCTTTTGTTTTGCGGAATTGTAGGGCTGACAACGGTGGTTTTCTAGACGGTTTCACGAACTGTTACGTCGGCTTCTACGTTACTGAATACTTGGATTCGCATCTTGTCGCAAACGGAACATAACCAGAGGTTGATTCTGAATCCCAATTGGAAAGGAGCAAGCGCAGATATCGCGGATATGGAGAATGAGACGGTGTTGAAAGCACAAGCAGCAGAGCGGAGGGCAGCAGAGGAGGAGAGGAGGCGAGAGGATGCTAGGCGAAGGGTTGAGGAGGAGGAAAGACAACGACAAGCCGGGACTACTGTGCGAGGGGTAAGAGGCACGAGAGGGCGTGGTAGAGGGGCAGGTCGAGCGAGTAGCAGTGGCTACGGAACTGCTTCATATACACCTACTACAGCTCGGGGCGGATCACAAACGTCAAGACCTAGCTCAGGAATAGGAAGAGGCACAGGAAGTGTGCGGGGTAGGCGGGGTACCAGATGAACGACATAAAAATCCAATAAATTATCCTACAAGTAAAAACGCCCGCCAATCATATCCATGACAGCTCTGTATCCAGGTAAATCCATCCTTTCCAAACGCCAGTGTATACAGAACACCACACAGTAAACTCATTTCTTCTTGAAGAAATCGCTCATCTTCTTCATCCCGCTGACATTAACCTTCTTCAGATTCTTCACGCCTCTGCTTTCTCCAGCTTTCTTTCTCTTCTCCTCCTCTTCCTTCTTGCGCTTCTTCTCAGCTCGATCATCGTCGAGGTCATCCTCAAAGCCCCTCTTTCTTGAGACATCACCCAGTGACCTTGCAGCAACAGCTTCCTGGCGTTGCTTTGCCAAGCTTTGAAGATGCGTATCCAGAGGTGTGAAGTCAGTACCTGAAGTCGAAGAACTGGCAAGAATTTTGAGAGATTCGCTCAATTGGGGTGTAATGTATTTTGAGCAGATGAATGAGAATGCAGTCCTGAGGCGGAGGAGATCTGCCACACCTGCAGGTGCAACGATAGGTGGAAGGCTTGGTTTCTGGGCTTCTTTTGTGACAGTGATTGAGGAATCTTCGGAGAAAGAGGTAGCGGCCGTTGAAGCTTGCGAAAATGAACTGGCAGCACTATCTACTGATGTGGTGGTCAACTGGGTGTCAGGGGTATCTGCTTGAGGGGTGGAAACCCCAGACTCCGTAGGCTTGACATCTTCCTCTTCGACAATAACAACAGTAGTGGGCACTTCGAGCGCTTTCCTAATAAATTTCTCTTCCATACTTGGGGTGAGTCCTTGCTTGGTCATTTTCCGTGCTTTCTTTAATAATTCCGCAAGCATTTTCTCTTCATTGACTCGGTACATGGTCTCGTCCCCTGCCTCCACTGTGTCGCAGACAGCCGCCATTCTCTTCTCGATCGATAGTCGTATGGAATCATTTTTTAATAAGGGCTTGATTTCGGGCGAATTGGATGCTATTTTGTCCAGGTAATCTTCTGCTGAAAGAAATAAGTGCTTTTCGGAAGCTTTTGATGTCGATTTTGAGGCCAAAACTGGTAGAATGAAGAATAGCGTGTCGATCGGTGTTGCAACTAATAAATTGGCATTTTGTAAGACATATCCCTTCGTCGAAAATTTGTCACTATTATCTGATTTGTCCTCCGTCTCCTTCTCGTCTACTTTCGACTCAGCATCCGAGGATAAAAGCCAGCTTCGAGGTGTCGTTTTGGGCGCAGCGACTCTAGTCAATTCGTAGAAGCCTTGCTTTGGACAGATAACATAAGGGCTGTTTGTAGAATGTCGTGGGTTTTCGAGCTGAACGATACGGGCTTCTTCGCTCAGGTTTTCTGGCAATATAAAAAGTTGTGGAGGGTTGGCGGCTTCGGGACTTAATTGGAATTTCGGTGTCGTAGAAACAGGCTTTGAGTCAGCTGCCTCCTTTTCCTTTTCCTTCTCAGACTTCTTCGATGGTCTTCCTCGAGTTCCTGCCATTTTTGAGTTTGTGGTGGTGTTGAAGCAATTGATGCAAATGAAGATAAATTCACAGATAATTTTGATGTTGGAAGCGATGCCCAGGGAGACGCGTTCGCGACGCGACTTGCATCGGGGACAGGCGAGTGAAACCCGAAACAAGTGCGGCTAATAATCCGATATCACCCCCAATTGTGGGTAACAGACACAGAGGTATTTTCGGACATCGTCGAGCTTGGACTGCTGGATTTCAGTCCATCAGTCCAGTACGGAGCACCAGGAGTGCAGGTGCGACCAAACTCAATTCTAATGATTCCATAGAAACCACCAGGCGCCAACCTCAGGGATCCCCTCTTACTCCAAAACAACAATCGTAACCTACTCTTGGCCTCATACAAACAATATTGCCATTCAACCTTGCGCATCATTCTTGAATAGCATTATAGAGCTGCGACCGATACATTGCCAACAGTGGATGGCGAACAACTAAATTTGCCATGTTACAAGGTAGTATTCCTTGCTGTTTGTTTACGACGCATAAATAACGAAAAACAGGCGGGAATCCAGAGTGGCCGCCCAAATCCCCTCATGATGCGCTACTTAGTACCCCGGGGGGTCGCGACCGATTGCGACGCCTTGCCGAACGAACATCCCCTTCGCCCTCTCCGCTAAAACGAGCAAAATCAGCAGCTTCTTTACGAAATAAAAGAGATGACATGCTGCGCGACGACATGGCAGAAGGAGATTCTGAGGAGGACGAGGAAACCTTGCAGCTGCAATTACAAGAGATCCAAGCGCGACTGAAGCTAAAAAGGCTACAGAAGAAGTCGAAAAGCTCAGACACAGAGCAAGAATCAAGACCACGAACAGCGCCCATATCTCGAGCACCTTCAGTGGCTGCAGACCGCGCCCAGTCAAGGCTGGAAGGCATAAGAGAACGACAGCTGGAAAGAACAACACGGACGGAAAGGTCGAAATCGCAAGCCAGCATACATGTGCCCGTATCGCCAGTCAGGAGAGCCAGGCCAGTTGAACAACAGACATCTCCAAAAAGAGTACTACTGGGTATCGATAAGGGCCTCACTGGGAGGGACATTTCGCTGAAAAGAGCACCAAGTTTGCGCAAAAATGAATCAGCAGATGCAGCGGACAGACGATTAGGACCATTCTTACAACGGCCGCCCTCACAAATAAGTGGGCGCTCTTCCTCTGTTGCGGATTCTTTACAAGATGATCGGCCGAAGACTTTTAGTGAAAGGATGGCTGCCGTCAGATCACAGGACGCGGATCGACAAGAGCGCGAAGCACGGATTAAGAAAAACAGGAGCTCAGCATTTGATATAGATCCTGTACAGATGCAGAGTTTCAAAGATTCGGCTGTGGATATACCTGAAGGACCTCGACAGGTGAAAGAATTCAGTAGGGAGGATATTTTAGGCTCATATAACAACAAGCCTAACAATGGTCTTCCACGCAGCAGTACAGCTCCGAGTCTGCGTTCGGCGATGAGGAATGGAAGTATTGCTACAGATACCACCGAAACTATCTCCAACAGATCTGACTCGATGCTGTCTAATGATACGGCTACGACAAGGCCACGTGCAAGATCAAAAGTGCCTCCTAGTGAGGTCTCCGATTCTGAAGCCTCTCAATTTGACCCATTCTCAACAGCTCATCTATCGAAAAGAGTTATTCCACATCAGGTACTCACGAGGATGCTTAAGGGCAAGAAGACATTCCTGATACCTGATCTTCTCAAAACAGTCAAAGCTCCGGATTTCGAAGGCCCGGATATTGTGGAGGATGTGGTGGTTTTGGCCATTATTGCAAAGAAGACGGACCCACGATCTCATCAACCAAATGCGAAAGGCGACAAACGCGGTAAATATATGATCATGGGGTTAACGGACTTGAAATGGGAATTGGATCTAGCTCTGTTTGACTCCGCCTTTGACAAGTTCTGGAAACTCACGCCTGGCACGATCATCGCCATCTTAAATCCAAGTTTTATGCCTCCTCCCCGTGGAAGAGCGGATACTGGAAAGTTCAGTTTAGTGCTCAACTCTGATGCAGATACTATCCTCGAAATCGGTTCTGCTAGAGACCTTGGCTTTTGCAAAAGCGTCAAGAAGGATGGGAAAGTCTGCGACACATGGGTCGACAAACGACATACGGAGTTTTGCGATTTCCACGTCAATCTCACATTACAGAAAACCCGCGCTGGAAGAATGGAAGTTAACACCATGAATTTTGGAAAGGGAGACTATGGTCCGAAATGGAGATCCAAAGATATGACAGGTCACTTTGACTGGAAGAAGAAAAAGGAAGCCGAGAAGACCAATTTCTACGACCGAGAAAGTCAATCTAACGTTTTCGTTAACAAAAGATCAACAGCAAACTTGTTGGATGATGTGGATTACGATCCAGATTCTTTTCACCGCGGCTCAAGCAAAGAGGAACGCATGACAAAACAATTGCTCGCGCAAGAGAAAGAGCGGGAGCTCGAACGCAAATTAGGGATGCAAGGGAACGGATTAGGCGCCGATTACATGCGTGCGAAACAGTCTTCCCGAGCAGGACACAACACCATGACCAATAACCATGACCTCACCCCTGACCACAACGGACCTCCGCCTCCCCCCGACGCAGCAAGTCTCGGTCTCCTCAGTGGCAATGCACGCGATATACGACTCAGTCCCATAAAACGAAAACGCACGATCACGTCCTCGAGTTCGATGGGGTCGAGTGCCCCTTCTTTAGCGAGGGGGTGGGGAAGCGACCTCGCGAAAGATCTGAGTCGGCTGAGGGATGGAGGGAAGTTAGAGCCGCAGAAGAAGAAGACGCGGTTTGTGACTGAGAAGGGGATTCGGGAGGCGGGGAGAGAAAGTATTGGGGGCGAGGCGGCGAGGGAGAAGGTTAATGAGTTGATGGCTGGGGGTGGGCTGGATGATGATGATGATAGTGATCTGGATATTGTAGGGTAAGGGAGTGGGTGCTGGTGGGCTTGGACAAAATATGGGTTTCCAAAGGGAAGGGCGTTATGGCTAGCACTTGCGGTCTTGTTTGGTCAGGCAGTGTTGAGTATTGATACTGGTATGGATATAGTTATGGATTCTTGCATCCACGGATGTGCATAACTGCTTTTACTGCTGGACTAGGAAGAAGAATTGACCCCTGAATTCCACGCATTTATTCCTTCCTTCCTTGCAAGCCGTTTCTGTGTTTCCATCATGTTTTCTCGCCAGAATTCCATGCATGTGTTTCTACCTCCACTTGTATCCCATGTTATTTTCATCCCCTCCCTCAGCTATTCCCGCCACCTAACTTCACTCAGTCAACTCTCCCAAACCAAATTCTCTCACCCCCCTCAACATCCATATCCTCATCACTATACCCCAACCCCAACATCCCCGCCCTCCCATCACTCCCCACCTTAAACTCAGCCGGAAACGCACTTTTAAATATCAATCCCGGCGCCACAGTGCTATCCGTATCAGCAATGAAGTAATCTCCCGTGATATGCGTGAGTTCTACCGCGACGGCCCAGGCGGTGTTGGTACGGTTGATGCAGAGTATTTCTTGGGGGTGGGATTGAGGCCGGAGAGGTAGGGAGGGTTTGCAGAGGGTTACGGTGGCGTTGTGGTAGGCGGGGTGGAAATAGGTGCCGGTGTAGGAGGATAGGGGGAGGGTTGGGGGGAGGGGTGGGGTGGGGGTGGTAGGGTAGTAGGTTTTTGTTGCGTTGGTTGTTTTGTGGGTTTGGTAGAGGAGTTTTGAGGTGTTGCTGGTGTGGTGGTGAGACAGTTAGCCGGAATTTATCAGGTCTGTGTTAAAGGCGTTGAAGGAAGATGATAGGGAGGAAAAGAGTGAGAAGGGAGTAGGTAACTTACATCTCATTCAGGTCCAAACGTTTCTCTGGCGGGGTGTTGAGTTTGTTGTAGATGAGGTTCCAGATGAGAGTGTTTTCGGCGTTGTTGGATGTTACGGCTGTGTTTCCAAAGGCGATGATGCCGTAGTTGAGGGCGGGGAAGAAGACTGGGTGGGTGGTGTTAGTGAGTTGTTGGAGGAGATTAATTGAGAGAATTTAAGCGAGATCTGAAGTCTAACCCCTATGTTGAGTAGTCTTTGCCTAGTGCAAGATTTCTGCCCAGGAAGGACGGGAATATACAGGAAGTAGGAGGTAGAAATTGCAAACCCTGAGGATGATCATTGTACTTGAAAGCTATGACCGACTCTGGAGCGCATTTCTACCTTTGAATGTTCAGGTAACAATTCGCAAGTACAGCTTCAAATCCCAACAAGCCACCGCCGGGGAAAACATCACCACAACGAAACCACATAACTTACTAACTTGCGTCCCAAAAGCCTCCATCCCCCCACTATGATCAAAAAACTTATACCCCCCAAAACTGCCCCCATCCCAGCCCAACGAATAGGTAACCGCCGCACCATCATAAACCGTCGGCCACAAATCAGGAAGCTCTATGAAAGCTCTCGGCTTTAGCAATTCCTTAATTATATCTTCGGTGAGCGGTCCTGTTGCCGAAAGTAGCGCTTTTATCCACTTGGAGTAATCGAGGACGTTGGAGATGGTGGAGCCTGCTCCCGAGACGATGTCGAGGTCCATGTAGGGGACTTCTTGGTAGGAGCCGTTGTGATAGACGTAGCCTTGGGCCAGTGGCTCGGGGGCTGCGATGGCGGCGGGGGTGCTGAAGTACTGATTTTTGTGTTAGTTTGGAATTGTGAGGTCTTGTGATATATTTGCACAGGCTGTAGCCAGGAAGTGAGTTATGCTAATTGAAATCATTGGATATGAGGCTTCAATGGTGCCAAGAGAGAGAAAAAGACCCGTGGATAATTTTTCTATTCCTCGTACAATTTCTTCTCTGTGGACTTGTGAAGCCGCCTAAGAAAAGTTGGTGGCGTTACAGCGACACTGCAGTATCCTTCATACATTGCTTGCTCAAGCAAATTATATGCCACAGCGAAGAGATAAGTTCCATTGAAAGATAGGAACTTCTTCTCTTTACAGTCTTCGCACTGCTATGGGAAATGGAGCATAAGAAGGCTAAAGGAAAAGCGGTCGACAACAGAAAACTTCACTTAAGTCTTTAGTCAACCACCTTCAAGTTGAAGACCGGAGCCAAAGCACAACCTAAAACCAAAACCAAGTGCAAGAAGAGCAAACTGTAGTAATGGGCTCACAAGTCCACCTCTTCTCTCCTATTTTACACTCCATCGTGCCAGACCGTCAAAGAGGGTTAAGGTTAAGACTGGAGTGGTCCACAAGACGAGGGAGCTCCCCAATTCTAACCTTCATTCTCTCCAATATTATGGCACAACGAAGCCTAAACAGAGAGGGAGAGTACGAGGCGACAACCCCATCAATGCGGTAAATGCAAAAACCAAAGCAAGCAAAACAGAAAAAACAAACATACCGTACTCTCCATCCCCAACGGCTCCCAAATCCTCTCCTTGATCACATCACCCAACCAGCGTCCGGTAACCGTCTCCACCAAATGACTAACCACAACATACATCATATTACAATACTGCCACTTCTCCCTCAGTCCACTCGTCATAGTCAAATGCCTCAAACTCCTCACCAAATCCCTCACAACCCACTTCTCACCCTCCCCATTCTCCCCTCGACCACCATAACTAGCATCGTGACGGCCCATACCGGTACGGTGAGAAAGTGCATCTTCGATGGTGATGTGGTTTGTGATATAGGGATCGGGGATGACAAAGTCGTCGCGGATGATGGATGAGATGGGGGTTTTGAAGGATAGGGGGGAGGGGAGGGAGAGGTTTGAGGGGGGTGAGGAGATTAGGAGGGCGATGGTGGCGGCGACGAAGGCTTTGGTTGTAGAGGCGCCGTAGAAGAGGGTTTCTGGTGTTACTGGTGTATTGGGGAATTTTGAGATGCCGTAGCCCTAGGTAAAAGTCAATGAACATTTTATCAATCTTATCACTCAAATCCTCAAAAGTCCATTTCATTGGAAATAAGCATAAACACAAACCACCATAACTTTCCCCAAAATCCAAACTCATCAACCTCCAGTTACACAAAGAAGGGCGGGGTAAACGATCAAAAACATACCTTCGCCCAAACATCATCCCCATCAATCACCGCAATTGAGATACCAGGAACATTCCAAAACTCCAAAGTCTCCTCGGCCAGCTTATCAAACTCAGCATTCAATGGATTGGCGGCGTCTTCATCCTGTAGAACGTGCTGTTGCGTTGCAATGGCTCTGGGGATGAGAGCGAGGAGGATGAGTGACGTCAATTGAGAGAACATCTTTCGATACGGAGATGAGGCATCCAGGAGAAGGAATTGTTGCTTTAGAGGACAGGGCAAAGGTTCGAGCAGTAATGCGAATCTAATTCATTGCATGGATATGCGCGAAGAGTTGGTTGGGGTTGTCTATATATCAGTTGGAGAATAGGGCGGTATCGGTTATGAAAGGTGCGAGTCGTAACGACCACAATCGGATGAACCCA
Source organism: Hymenotorrendiella dingleyae (assembly GCA_003988905.1). Classification (NCBI taxonomy): domain Eukaryota; kingdom Fungi; phylum Ascomycota; class Leotiomycetes; order Helotiales; family Helotiaceae; genus Hymenotorrendiella; species Hymenotorrendiella dingleyae. Next base: position 68,112 of record QYAP01000011.1, read on the forward strand.
CCCCCATCTTACTTTGGTTCACGAAGAAAAGATCAACTTTTACATGCACTATATAGATAAGTTCACAAATGGTTCACAAATGGTGCCAAGGGAAATGAATATCTTGATCTATAATCAATTAATCAACCCTCCATTATGACTTGAGTGGCACAATCGGCCGTCACCTCAGATATGCTGGGGACTGTGTGTTGGGTATTTAGAATGCCTACATAGTGCTTGTGCAACAGGGTCCGTATTTGCGCGCACTCTTAGCTTAGTCCTGACAGTACACCCTCCATCAATTCCAATCCTGGCGTTGCTGCTTTCCAATTGCCTTTGTATTAGAAGCAATCAAGTCTGGCAAGCTGCCGTAATTCTCATGCGTTTGGTCATAGTTCATGTCTCATTCATAATTCCTCTTCTTCCTCGGTCTTCATTGCCGGTTCAGGAAGGGAGGAGTGGGCGGCTTCCGCTGCAGCAAGAACATCGCTTCGTCCATTAGAGAAAACTCCCATGCCAAGTCGTTTTTGCATATCATTATCAACGCCATTAATGCTTGCTCTGTGCTTCTTCAACGGACTGCCGATAAGACTGTCGTCTAGCAAGCTTGGTGCAAAAATAGAGTTTGATAGAGTCTGATTTGTAGAAGGGTTCGCATCAGAATCTGCGGGAGGCGTTGCTCCTACAGAAGTAGAGCCAGATCCCGGTGATCTACGAGAGTTGGCACTTAATGGTTCAGCGGAGTGTTGGCGCTTCAACTGTTTATCAAGTCAGCGGCTGTACCTTAAGAGGCTTTATTGATGGGAACGTGAATTCTTACCTTAATTTGTCTCACTCCATCAGCTAATTCACCTGAAGATTTGGCATCGTCAGGGCTGAGCAATTTCTTCTCGTCCTTGTCATCGACCTCATCCATCTTCCCCAGAATTTCGGCGGCGTCGTCGTCGTCTTCCTCACTATCTTCCTCCATAGCATTGTCCATAGCATTGATTCCTCCCAAGCTGCCACTACTCTTCTTCCTTGCTTTGGCTTTTCGCCCTGAGCCGTCATTGTCTCTGAAAGAGGAAAATCCAACTGTTCCACCAGGTTTCAAGGGAGTGAGATTTCCAAAGTCCAACTGAGTTGAACGCCGCTTAGTAGGCCCAGTGGCGACCTTTTGATGCTTGGAGGCTAGGATGCCCATCTTCTGTAATTGACCTAACACCGAATTAGAATTCGTAAATCAAAATAGGAACTCTTAACTTACGTTCGCCTCTGTAAAAGAAGGTAAAAACAGCAAAAGGTTTATCTGGCCCATCAATACCAGTAACTGTTTGTGTGCTGATAGATTTCGGATCCAAGGACTTTGGTTTAGCAAAACTTGTTGTATGGTCTACATCAGCTCCGTCACCGCCTTCCTTGTTGGCCTTGGACCCCTCTTCATCATCGTCATGAGCATCAAATTGCGGCGAGTATTCTCCTCTTTTGATTTCACCTGACGCTAGAACACGAAACATGGCAACCTTTATTTGTCCAGCGGCTTCTGGTAGGGCGTCCTCATCCGAATCTGAGCTAAAGTCATCCTCATCGTCGTCGGAGAGTTTCTCTATTGGAGAAGTAGCATCGGCGCCATAACGTAGGACATTCTGGTTACTTGAAGTTTTCCGTGGAGTCATGATATCTGCCAGCTCGTCATCACTGCCCTTATCCTCTCCCTTTCTCCGGCGGCGCTTCTCAAACTTTTGTCTACGCTTCTCAATTCTGGCTGCTGCATCTTGTCCGTCCAGGTCAAGCCCATTCAACCACCGCTCCAAACCAACTTCCCGAAATAAGAACTCTCTCTCCGCTAAACCTCCTCCTTCTGCGGCTGGCACCTGAACCCAACGCGAGTTTACCCATGTTTCCTCGCCTGGACGTAGTAGTGTTGCAACCTCCTCCTTCGCTCGACCGTCGAAGTAAATATAGGCAGCAATGGTTTCGTTTTCCGATTTGGTGATAGGAACGTAGGGGCCAACAGAACCATGGTTACTGCGAGCGACAGAGCCAGGTAGACCGCCGACAATTTGAGGCAGTGGGTTCGGAACTTCTGCGCTGCGTTTTGGCGTCGAATATGGGACTGGTAGGCCGGGGGTGAGAAGAGTGATGGAGATAGCAAATTTCGAAGGCTCTGGCTTGTCAGAGGACGCGTCTTGCGGAATCTTTGGCTTAGGAACAGGAATATAAGTGTTGACACGAGAAACCCTCGATTGCTTTTGAACCTGGTGTTCTGGAAGAGGAGCGCCTTCAGCGTGAACGCTGACCGCAATACCCTTGAAGCATGGCATTTTGCTCCAAGGCTAGCCTGCCTGTGCTGCGAATATTTGGTGTCGAGATGAGACACGCCGCAGGATGGCGCAGATGCACAAAGTATGTCGCGATTGTTGGTTGAGCTTTCTCGAGGGTGAGGCCGCTGCAGACCTGCGAAGAGGCTGAACTTTCAAAGAATCGAGATTGTTGTGGCGAGGGTTGCAGCCGCACTGTATTGGGGAAACTGCTTCGGCCGTTGACAAAAGTGCGAGAAGCAGCGCTTCACCGCCAGAATCGTTATGGTTGTTGCGAAACAATGTGTAAGAACGAGAGTGTAGATATTAGAGGGGGAGAAGTCGGATTTGTAGCCGCCAGGCACAGAGGTTTATAGTAGCCTCTGACGGACTTTGGAGAGACGCGGCTCACCAAGTCACTGGTCCTCCGCAGCCGACCCGTCACGATGTCGGGTGAACTTGGAGGTGTGCATTTTGGTCACGGTCAACACACATCACATCACCAGGGGAAAATGTCACATTTACTTCTAGTCAATTGCCAAATTCAGGTCATTTCGAAACAGCGGCAAAATCTGTATTTGAGACGACTCTACCTTTGTAAAGCCTCCTGATATTACAGTCTGACTTTCAGGCAGCAATGGATTGGAAATACCTGGGTACTTAATGCCAACGTCTTGCGTCCAGCCAGCAAGTAGTGAATTACCAGACGAGTGCGGATTGTTCACGAAGATCACACCCTTGGATCACAAGATTCTTTTGCTTTCATTCATTGCGCCTACCTAGTCAGCATCTTGGTGAATATCTCGGCCAAAGAGCTTTGGTTTTTGTACCGACTCGCGCATGTTTGCAAACAGGCAGCTCCTGCATCTTTTGAGCAGTAAAAAGAAACAAATAGTAAAGAACTGCAATTCATTTTCGAAAGTGCAGAAGACGGAGTTTTGGTACATGTAACTTTTCCCCTGAATATCTCTTCGGAAGGTCCTGCTGCGTTATTCGGCTCCACGCAATACCTCTGTGGCCATTGGATAACAAATGCTGGATATGCATGGAAGTTCCAAGTCCGCATTCCTTTGGTATATTTTCCCTTTACAAGAAAATCCAACGCCGGACGCCATAATCCATTCCCTTCCAGATGATTTCCCTCAAATAGGCTTAATCTTGAAGTGCAGAGCAATCAGGGAGAATACAAGTGCCTTGAGATCTTGTACCAGATAATAAAAGACCCTCAAACCCTCTGGATCTTGCGACTCGGTAACATCAACAAGTGAGCCGATTTTTGCGGTCTGAAAAATAATGATTAGCCAAAAACAAAAAAGTATAACGAAAGGACGATTTCCATACCTCAAACGAGATGTGCTCCCCTCCTAGTCGTATTTCCAATTCCTGACGTCCATCCTTATTTTTCTGTGGCCAGTTCTTGTCGTCTTCCCTAATTCCAATAAGCCCTGTGCAGTACCCCTCATTGTATTATAATTTGGACATACTTCATAATCTCGCTGGTCTTGATGATGCGCTTGATCTCTTCGACGAGCAGCGAACTAACACACACTGGAGCAACCCCTTATTAGCCTGGTTTGGCGATGCAAGGCTGCAATACGTACTTTCTTTGCGAATGAGGGAGTCATTTCGGTAATTGGAGTTGTTTGCGTAACGCGCAGAAGCGCTCTGTCCGTCTCCTAGGACTCGGAAATCGAATTCTGTTCCCCATCGTCAGAGCTGGCGCGAAATCGAGGCATTGGGGAGAAACTCACCAAGGAATTCATGGCCGTGTCGACCTTGATGTCCTGAGCTTTGAAAATATTGTTAGCAATTTATCCTACATTTTGGACTATGACTTACTAGTAACGGATGTAGAACGGCTCGTTAGAAGCTGCCATTGCGATTGTCGCAGCTGTTGATAAGCTGTTTGGGGTTGATAGAGCGCAGCGCGGGCTGGAAAGAATAGCGGCGGAGGGCGGTACGTAACCGGCTTCGGCGGCACGTTTTTCCGACTGCCCTATGTGGCGTCTGGATCGCACAGGTGTTCGTTCAGCTACCTCGAGAGTTATACCTGCCATGAACGTCTGAATGCGCTGCGTTACCACCATTGATCTCCTCTCCTGTGCGAAGCGGCCATAGTCAATCGTCCCAAATCTGGTTATTTGCCCCCAGGTTCAATCATCTCACCTCGAATCCCACGTACGGCAAGCATCTTCCCTTGAACCCTCCTCCTCGAAAACGACAAATCGCCAATCCGCCCTGCGGCAGTTTACTGCATATTTCCAGCCAAGATGGCTTCCTTCTTGGAGAACTCGTACAGTTTAGTACACCAGGACAATGCGGCAGACGTACCAACGATGTCCGAACTGCGGACGCAGCTGGAGAAGGGGACAGATGAAAGCAAGGTGGAAACAATGAAGCGCATTCTCACAGTCATGTTGAACGGAGACCCAATGCCACAATTGCTCATGCATATCATCCGATTTGTTATGCCTTCAAAGCACAAGGCATTGAAGAAGCTTCTTTACTTCTACTACGAAATATGCCCAAAGCTAGATGCCAGTGGGAAGCTCAAGCAGGAGATGATTCTAGTTTGGTAAGGGCTCTACTCGGAAGATGCATGAGGGTACATACTGAACTTTTGGTAGCAATGGCATCAGAAACGATTTACAGCACCCCAACGAATATATCAGAGGAAACACGTTGCGGTTTTTGTGCAAGCTTCGCGAGGCTGAATTAATTGAGCCACTTCTATCTTCAGCCCGCTCTTGTCTCGAGCATCGCCATGCATACGTACGAAAGAATGCTGTCTTCGCTGTAGCTTCCATTTTCCAACACTCTCAAAGTCTGATCCCCGACGCTCCTGAACTCATTGCGACATTCTTAGAAACAGAGAGCGACCATACTTGCAAGCGTAATGCTTTCGCAGCATTAGTTAGCATTAGCCATGAGAGTGCACTGGCATATTTGAGCAACGTTTTCGATGGTATCCCCAACGCAGACGAACTTTTACAATTGGTGGAATTGGAATTTATTCGCAAGGATGCCGTCCAGAACTCGCAGAACAAGGCCCGTTACTTGCGACTTATTTTCGATCTTTTGGAAGCTGGTGCCAGTACCGTTGTATATGAAGCGGCTTCTTCTTTGACCGCCCTCACCAGCAATCCTGTTGCTGTCAAAGCTGCAGCTGCAAAGTTTATTGAGCTCAGTATTAAAGAGGCGGATAACAACGTCAAGTTAATCGTGTTGGACCGAGTAGATCACTTGCGACAAAAGAATGAAGGTGTTCTGGATGACTTAACGATGGAAATTCTTCGAGTTCTTTCAAGTCCCGATATCGATGTTCGAAGGAAAGCTTTGCACATTGCTTTGGAGATGGTTTCTAGCAAGAACGTCGAGGAAGTCGTTTTGTTACTGAAAAAGGAATTGACGAAAACTGTTGACCAAGAATACGAGAAAAACAACGAATACCGACAACTGCTCATCCATTCCATACACCAATGTGCGATCAAGTTCTCGGAAGTTGCTGCCAGTGTTGTGGGACTTTTGATGGACTTCATTGCGGATTTCAATAATAACTCGGCCGTTGATGTGATCTCTTTCGTCAAAGAGGTCGTAGAGAAATTTCCACAACTTCGTCCGTCAATCGTTGAGCGCTTGGTATCTACTCTGAGTGAAGTCCGAGCTGGAAAGGTATATCGTGGTGCTCTCTGGATTGTTGGCGAATATTCTCTTGAGGCCAGCGATATCCGAGACGCCTGGAAGCGAATTCGCGCAAGTTTGGGCGAGATCCCCATCTTGGCATCGGAGCAGAGGCTGCTGGACGAGGTTGCGGACGGCCAGGAGCCCAAGGAAGCGGAGCAAGTTAACGGTCACTCGAAAGCAGCACCAACCGGATCTCGTAGAGTTCTTGCCGATGGCACATATGCAACAGAAAGTGCGCTTACAAGTACATCCGCTGCTGCTGCCAAATTAGAAGCTGTCAAAGCGGCCCAAAAGCCTCCTCTTCGACAACTCATCCTTGATGGCGATTACTACCTGGCTTCGGTTCTCTCATCTACACTCACAAAGCTTGTCATGCGCCATTCGGAAATTTCCAAAGATAAGGCTCGCACAAACGCACTACGTGCTGAAGCAATGCTCATCATGATTTCCATTATTCGTGTTGGACAATCTCAATTCGTCAAGGCTCCTATCGACGAAGACTCTGTAGACCGAATCATGTCTTGTGTGAGGTCACTTGCTGAATTTGCGAACAACAAGGAGCTTGAGACTGTTTTCTTGGATGACACCAGAAAGGCATTCCGAGCCATGGTCCAGGTAGAGGAGAAAAAGCGGGCTGCAAAGGAAGCTCAAGAGAAGGCCAAGACTGCCGTGCAAGTAGACGATGTTGTCTTGATTAGACAGTTGGCCAAGAAGAATGCTGGCGATGGAGCCGACGAGATCGAGCTTGATCTCGAAAAGGCGACGGGAGGAGATTCGACTGTGGAGGATTTGTCGTCGAAACTCAGCCGCGTTGTGCAATTGACCGGATTTTCAGATCCAGTGTATGCGGAAGCTTACGTCAAAGTCCACCAATTTGATATCGTCTTGGACGTCCTTCTGGTAAACCAGACCACCGAAACGCTTCAAAATCTTTCCGTCGAGTTCGCCACTCTGGGTGATCTAAAGGTTGTGGAGCGCCCAACAACACAGAATCTGGGCCCACATGATTTCCAAAATGTACAAACTACGATCAAGGTTTCGTCGACAGATACTGGTGTTATCTTTGGCAATGTTGTTTACGATGGAGCCAGCTCAACTGAGAACAACGTTGTTATCCTGAATGATGTGCACGTCGATATCATGGATTACATCCAACCCGCGGTTTGCACGGAAACCCAGTTCCGCACCATGTGGACAGAATTTGAGTGGGAGAACAAGGTTAACATCAACTCAAAGGCCAAATCTTTAAGAGAATTCCTCACTCAATTAATGGCCTGCACGAATATGAGCTGCCTAACACCAGAAGCCTCATTGAAGGGCGATTGCCAATTTTTGAGCGCGAACTTATATGCGCGAAGCGTCTTCGGTAAGACTTAAACCTTGTCCACTTGTCCAAAGAAAACTGCTAATATTCTATAGGCGAGGACGCTCTTGCAAACTTGTCAATCGAGAAGGAGGGTGATGACGGACCAGTGACCGGCTTCGTGCGAATTCGAAGTAGATCTCAAGGTTTGGCACTGAGTCTTGGGTCATTGAAAGGCTTGAATAAGGTCGGCGAGGTGGCTTGATAGAACTGGGATGAATGTGGGCGGATTCTATGAAAGGACCCCTTAAATTTCAAGTACCCATTGGAGGCATTGTCGGACTGGCATACTTCTTAATGATATATGAGCAGAAACGCTGAAGGATTGGTGTATGGACAAGAGCCATCGACGCAAGATTTTGTGCAAGTAGTTGAGAACGTGGGCACGCTTCGCTGCGAATCATTATTCATGGCGTGGAAAAGCGAAAAGGAGTTTATCTAGATCTCTTCGGGGGAGAATGCAAAAACTACGATTTTGAATGACCTGATACTTGAGCAAAAGCAAATACGACATTTATTTGTCTGTAATCCCATCCCTTCTCCTTCATTTCAAGCTTTATGGTATTAGAATCTCTGAGAGAGTTAAGATTAAAATGGGAGAGGCTCAGAAAATAGGAGAACTCTCCCATCTCAACTTTAATTCTTTTTAATAGTCTGGCACAATGAGGTTCAAACCTACGATTTTGAATGTCCTGGTACTCGAGCAAAAGAAAATAATCTACATGTAAGATGCCTGCGTACGTGAGGCGTCAAATTAAGGTAAAGTACAGTTTCCAAGGTACCGGCGCTATCGGGCACCATCGCCCCTTCCGAAAGATGGTGTGGATGGTCCCGATGCGTGTGGATCGCAGCCCTATGTGGCATAGACGTGGAGAACGGGTACGATGGAGGGAGTCCCGATGAAGAGAGTGTCTTGGCCCCAAAGCCCCTCAATTGAATTCGTGCATTTGGTGCTATTCCGCTCTTCTGCCGCGGGTCGCGCAGGTGCTTCTTCGTCATACCGGCCACCCAAAGAAAAACTTGTAAAAACAAATCCAGCTTCCAAAAGAGAGCAACTCGTATAGGACAAGCTATCATCGTCTGACATATTAGGCGGCGGAGAATGGCCAAGAAGGGAAAGTAAAATTGTCAGAAGCCAGCTGCAGTACGTACCATAGCTCGGCATCTCCAGACAACTCGGTCCGATCAGTGTTTATGAACGTCAAGCACGCCTCTGTACTCACAAAGGACCGCCAGCGACCTTTCAACTACACATCAACACCTGCCATATCGACGATGATCGCGACGCCCGAGGACATTTCGAGATGACCACGCCCTCGCAATCCGCCGACAATCCATTTGTCGACCCGAACCCGTCGTTCGAGGAGAATGGTCGGGGGAATTCATTCGCGGTTGATGCCACCCTTGCCGTGGGGAAGAACGCATCTTTAACGCTGGGGACCGACGCTTTGATTGTCTTGGGTGAGTTGTGAATGGCAAATGTAGGAGGGAATAATGTTCTGATTATTTCTAGATGAGGCATTCGAAAAGAGGGATCGGGGCAATTGTTGCGGCTTGTGGCCAACTGGTACTTTCCGATACATCCGCAAAGGTGCCTCGTAAAACTAATTGGGAATCCACAGGCTCCGCGAATACACGAGCAATTCCATTCTACAACATCCTTTGGGCCGAATTGAAGGACTCCAACCTTACTGTACAATATGCTGCACCAATATCAAAGACGGTGGTTCGCGCCGCGACTTTAAACTACCCATTCGAGTATCAAATGGTGGAGCAAGTCAATAAATGGGTATTCAAATTACTAGACAGGGCCTACGGCGAGTCACAGAAACGCAAGAGAGTGAAAGTCATTGTCAATCCCCATAGTGGCAAGGGGAGTGCAGAGAAATGGTACAGCCGGGATATAGAGCCTCTTTTGGAGGCTGCGCAATGCACGATCGACATGGTAAAAACAAAATACCAGGGTCAAGCGGTGGAGATTGCCGAGGCTTTGGATATCGAAGCTTTTGATGTAGTGGCATCATGTTCGGGAGATGGTATACCTCACGAGGTTTTCAATGGGCTTGGGAAGCGAGCAGATGCGAAAAAGGCATTATCGAAGATCGCAGTGGTCAACTTACCATGTGGAAGTGGTAACGCTATGAGCTGTAATTTGAATGGGACAGACAGTACGAGCTTGGCCACGCTGGTGATGATCAAGGGAATTCCTACACCTTTAGATCTGATTTCCATTACGCAAGGAGAGACGCGGACACTCAGCTTTTTGTCACAATCCGTTGGAATTGTAGCAGAGTCGGATTTGGCCACCGAGAATTTACGATGGATGGGATCGATTCGATTTACTTATGGTTTCTTGGTACGGCTATTGGGCAAAACGGTATATCCATGTGATATTGCCGTCAAAGTCGCTATTGACGACAAATCGGCAATAAAGGAGAATTGGAAGAGGGAAAAGGAGAACCGAGAACCAGCGAGCGAGCGTAGAGGTTATAAACACCTGCTTGACGATGATGCTTCGGCGAGTAGCGGTTCCGATGATGGTTTGCCGCCGCTAAGGTATGGCACTATCAACGACAAACTGCCGGACGGTTGGACCTTGATTCCGCATGATAAATTGGGGAATTTCTATTGTGGAAATGTAAGATCCTTATGTGTCTTTCATTATCTCGTACTAACGATTCGTAGATGGCATATATGGCTGCTGATGCCAATTTCTTTGCAACTGCGCTACCCAACGATGGGTATATGGATCTTATTTGCATCAACGGCGATATCAGTCGAGTCAATGCGGTAACAATGATGCTCGGCGTAGAGAGCAACAAATTGTTCGACATGCCCGATGTCTCATACCGTAAAATTCTCGGCTACCGAATTATACCCAAAGCCCAAGGAGACGGTTACATCAGCATAGACGGCGAGCGCGTCCCCTTTCAACCTTTCCAAGCAGAAGTACATAAGGGGCTTGGAACGGTCCTTTCAAAATCGGGGCACATGTACGAATCACCAGGACCACTGTTTAAGTGATATGTTTTCTTTCTTTTTCCAAAAATTTCTGGATGGGTTGGCGGGGGATTTCTTCTCTCTCTCTATCCTAATTTCCTTGTTGTTTGTTTTGATATTGGCAAATGATATTCTTGGCAGAATCCTCCAAAACGTTTCTTAATAGCCAGAAGATACCCACAGATGGTCGTCCAGAACAGGCAGGACCAAATTTGAGATACACATCTCATCAGAGTAACTTTCTGTATATTCCACGCAAAATAGCAAATTCCATTTTTACTTTCTCCCTCGCAAGCAATGATTTGACCTTGAACGCCTTGCTATGATGGTAAATCAAATCTTAATCAAACCTCAAATATCCCTCCAAACTGAAAACAGCACAAATCCTAGGGGTATTTTTTCATCTTTCTCCTCCCTCCATCACTCCCTTAATCAATCATCCGCAAACCCAGCCCACTCCCCCGGATCTGCCTTCGGTTCCTCCACTTTCTTATGAAGTTTCTCATTCCCGGGTATCCTCTCATCAGCCAACGCCTCCGCAGCCTTAACCCTAACCGTCTTCGTCGGACAATCTTTCCTTAATTGAACAAGCGGCGCCATCATGAGATCAAGCGCTACCCCCGTCACATTCATATCCTCCAACAAGCCCACCTTCTCCAACTCGTCAACCCAGATATCCAGGACGTGGAAACGTAAGCCCATTGGTATACGCATATCGTCCAAGGTGAGGGGGATTTCTTGCATCACGGCTAATACCTCTGAGACTTTTTCTTTCTGCCACTCTGATGATTGGAGGATTGTGAAGGTGGAGGCGAGGTAGCGGCGGACTAGGAGGAGGAATTTCTCCATGCGGAGGACGTCTATGCCCTGCCATTCTCGGGCCATGGTTTGCCAGAATGCGCGCAGGAAGGGGACGAATGTGGTGGGAGGGAGGATGGCGAGGAGGCTGGCGAGGGAGGTGGCGAGCCGTTGTTGCGGTAGTGGGCGGTCGGTTAGCCAGAGCGTGTAGAAGAGGGATTTGTGCAGTTTGAGGAGGTCGCTTGGTGTTAGGGTTCGTGTGCCCGAGAGGTAGGTTTGTAGGGATTGGAAGGCTTTTTCGCGGGTTGGTCGGTCTAGAAGAAGAGTGTTAGAGGGGTGAGAGGGGGAGGAGGGGGAGATGTACCGGGTGCGACGAGGGCTTTTACGAAGGGGGTTTCGATGACGGGGCCGGGGTCTTCCATTTTGATGGTAATGGCGGTGGAGTTGGTGAGGGTCGAGTTGGATTGGAGAGTAGGGAGCGTGGGTTGTGCTTTGCAGCGTTGAAGTTGCGAATGCGACAGTTGAACCTCGAGGGATGGATGGAAGCTTGCGCAAAAATAATTTTTGCGGGGTTAGTGCGAGGCTATATTTCAGCCTTGCGTATTCCACTTTCCTCCTCGGCGAGTAATAAGAAGGGAATTTCAGGGTGTTTTGATCTTTGGAAGTCTGGTAAGATAGAGTGAATTAGGGATTTGAAAAAGGGTTATGATTTGGGGGGATTTTCGCGGGCCGGGTGAAGTGGGCTTGGATCGCCGGGTAACCGAGATGTGTAATGGAAGCCTAAGTTTAATACTAGTTATAAGATTTTTTTTCATAGAACGCTTTGTTGAGTTATCATTATAGCAAGATTAATATTCCTCGCAGTTTTATTCTTATCTTCACCGGGATTACAAAGTTTTCATTCTTATTTTCCGCGATCTCCGGGTAACCCCCCGAGAATAAGGACTTGGGAAATTTTATATCTCTTCCATCTCCGGGTAGGCGATCCAGAATAAGGATCGCAGGGTAGCCTCCCGTGAATAACCTTTTCCCGAGAAAAAAAAAATCGTCTCCGGGTAACCTAATTGTGCAGCCAAACCGGGTAGGGAAATCGTGAATCTCCGGGTAACCGAGATGTGTAATGGAAGCGTAAGTCTAGCACTGGCTATGCGCTTTTTGCTGGGACGCTTTGTTGAGTTATAGTTATGGCAAGATTAATATTCCTCGCAGTTTTATTCTTATCTTTTCCGGGATTCCGAAGTTTTCATTCTCATTTTTCTTTACTTCTCAAGCATTTTTTTTTTACCTCGCCTACCTAGGTACACTTCCCTCGATTTCAATTTCCCGCACAAAAATCATATATTTTACCACAAGCTTCTAATAGTCATGCCTATCGGTAAATGGTATCCCCATTTTTGTAAGTTTACATGCTATCTCTTACTTTGCATTACTGTGTCGACAATTAAGGTTTTGGACGTGCACGATTACGACCAACCAAATAATACTATCCTTTTGAAAATGGAGTCAAATCCATCTCATCATATTGATTCATTGGCCAGAATCGTACATGTCCAAAACCTTAATTGTCGACACAGCAATGCAAAGTAAGAGATATTCGATTTCTGTGAAATTCTGTCAAGTCAAGTCCGAATTAAGAATTTTGTATATCGAAGAACGTGGTAATTTCTACACGAAAAGGTGAGATTTTTGGTTTTCATATCTATTTCTTACCTTTTGGGTCTCTGAGAGTGAGTAGGGTAGGAAGGAATAAGTGGTGAGAGGTTTTCGTGTGGAATTTTAGAGAAGTGATTCTGACAGGGTTTGTCTTGAAGTTGGATGATTTTGAATATTTATTTGAGGGATAATAGTCACTTGAAAGGGGGAGTGATGCGAGCACTGGAGAATTTCGCGATTGGGTTTGAATACCTCTTATTCTTTGTATTCTTTTGAGAGAATTTCTGAATTCAGTTTTTAAGTCTCTCCGCGCGGTCGTCAAAACACTTGAAATGTTTGAACGGACGGAGAATGTTATACTTGGCGCAGCACCGTATCTTGGATTGGCTCCATATACGATACAGTGACCTGATACTGCAGGCCCGATGTTGTAACTTGGATACTGGAAACTCTGGCGGTGAATTCTGTAAGCGACAAGGAAAGGGGTCGCCTGGAAGAAAATCTGGAGATGCGGCAATATCTTCCAATACAGACCCGAAAGTCTTGTTTGCTAAGTAATGATGGTTTATCGGCTAGGAAATAGTGATAGGAGATAACTGTTAAGGCCTTCCCTTCCCAGCGAAATCTGGAACTTAATTTATGATATTTCTTATACTATTTTTAAGGGTTCGCGAGGTCATTTGCTCGATTCCGAAGAAACTTGAAACATTTGCAGCGTGACGCCGTGATATGAAGTGTAGCTCGAATGCTTTTCAGTGGCAAAGTCAAGATTTTGGCTTCATTTCTTGTAGATGTAAAAATTGAAATCCTCGAAATACCTTTTCGAGAAAGAGAGGGAAATGGAAGTTTGTCAATCTAAAGGTCAAGTGTGTAGTTTTGCAGCGAGTTTTGGGAGTACATGTATGCTGCATTGGTTGGTTGAGAACATCAATCTTTCTCCGTCTTTGACTTCAATGTGCCAGAGCATCATAGAGAATTGAGTGCGAAATAGGAGAATGAAGGTGTTTAACTTTTTGAATATCAGTTTTGATTGAGCATAAAAGATGGATAAGAAAGCAGAGACTACAATATCAGTTGCGCTGTTCATGTGTGAACTATTTTCTGGCGTGATGAAAAGGATTCCTTGGTTTCACTTCGCTACATCTCCCCCAATTTTTGCTATGCACCCTCTTATTTTTGCATAAAGTGCCATAAACTCTCAATCATTCGGGCGTGAATCCAAGCAGAAAGTTGGGCTGATGATTCATTGTGAGTTGACAAGTGTTTTGGTACATTGAAATACATACTTTGCTGAAATTCTGAATTTTTGGATGCAACACCATTTCTCCTGCCTACTTCATAACAAAACTCAAAGATATCATTTCAGAATTGTTGAAATATATCGTCGGAATGCATCGAGGCATGTGGCCCGTGCACCCTGGAGGGGATAACTTCACTTCTCTTCCTTAGACTCCCTTTCTACCTTACACAAATATATGAATACCAGAACCCTACGTACGTAGAACCCCTGTGATACCAACAAGAATAAAGAATGACTGGGAGTTATTGAGATAATAGCCACTTTGATTGATATTCAACAAGTGTATCTCAGTCTTATTATTTTGAATTTTTGATCATTGTCCCAAGTTTCCTCGCTTTGCCTTTGTTTATGCAGTAAACTAGCCAAGGATTTGAAGAACAGGTATGAAGGTGAAAGATGTAGGAGGATAATTGCGATGTGAAGTGAAAGTTTAACTCCAAAAGATGTCAGGTTCCTAGTCATGTTGGTTGAAATCAGGTAAGTTTATATAACATTACACCTAGAAGGGGCTTGAGCCTGCACAGCCATGAAAGCCATATTTCTATTTGGCGCTGTAGACTTTGAAAGGTTGTCTAATCAGCAAAGATAATGTTGCAAGCTCTGGCCACAAGATGGTATTCTGTGACTCTCAAAACTGGCCCTACTGCAATACTTTACCAGATTTCTGCAATGAAATTCTATCAATTTCTTCACAGAAATTGAATTGTAGAAAAAACTGGGTGTTAAGATAAGAGCTAAGCTTTAATTCATGCATGTTCAAAGGGGGGGACTCGCTTAAGACACCCACCCCCCTTTACTGGCACTCATAATTATCGATTTCTGGCCTATTGTTCTGTAAGGTACCATTTTGAAACATTTCTTTAAGAGTAAATTTGATAACATAGAATAAATTAAAAATTGTTAAGATGATAGTTACATTGCTGATTTTCAAACGCTTTCTGACCGAATTCATGAGAAGCGTTTGCTGTGTCACATGAAACTATGGGTCTATTTAGTAGCATCCCAAGATCTTTCACTTTGTGCACCTTGTAACAGATTCTGTGATAGGTATAACCGAGAACGAATGTTGAGAATGAGAGAGGTTGAGGTGATACTTGCACTCCAAGTGAATGCGCAAACGAAGATGTCCCGTTTCCGTCACGTGGAGAGCTTCCACGCTAAGTCCAAAAAGGTTTGGACCCAAACGGCTCGCTAAGCCCTATATCCCCACAACATCACGGCTCGTCGTCCAATCGGCGAAACTAAACTCCGGCTCCGGGCATATTTTTGAAGATGCTATCCTTCCATCGCAGTGCCAACCCCTCCCCATCCTCCTCACGCTTCCCATCTCCGCGCCGGGAGCCAGAGCCCGAGCCAGAGCCAGAAGACTTCCCCGCGATGAGGGAGCTCTACTACCAGCACTTCGTTGGCCATGCCAACGAGCAAGACCCGGTAAGTAGATCGATATCTTCGCAACCCTCTTCGGCCGCTAATTCCATCGAATCCAGGAGATAGAGCAGAAGCGCGCATCATGCCATTGGTGCCAGATTCAGCTCTTTACCACGCAGGAGGGCCCTGCATACGTCTCAATTGTCAACAAGGTTGACAATGAAGTTCTCCCAAGAGACTTCGTCTTCATCCAGCACTCGCAAGCTGGAAAGGGCATCGAGCTACCGGACCCGGCATTCTTCAGTGGATGCGAATGCAAGAAGAATAGTACTTGCAAGGGCGCAAAGTGTACCTGCCTTCAAGATATGGAGGTAATGGACCCAAACCATCCGGATGTTTACGTCTACCATTCCGTCGATGGCGAAAACTATTTGCGAGACGAGTACCTTGACATGCGCGCGCCAATCTACGAGTGTCATGAAGCTTGCAATTGCGACCAGAGCTGTCCGAATCGGGTTGTGGATCTGGGTCGCCAGATTCCGCTCCAAATATTCCGTACACACGACAATCGTGGCTGGGGTAAGATCTTATCCCTATGACACAGCAACTTCTCTAATTTCTGCACAGGTGTACGTTGCCCAAATGATATCGGAAAGGGTCAATTCATCGACAAGTATGTTGGCGAGCTTCTGACCGCTGAGGAAACAGCCGCCCGACGCAAGAATTCCGAAATCGCGCAAAAGAAGGACGTCTACCTCTTCGAATTGGACAAGTTTAAAGAAGATGCCGACCGCGATCCCTCTCTCGCCGATACCGTCTTCGTTGATGGAGAATTCCGCGGAGGACCGACTCGATTTATCAACCACTCTTGCAACCCCAATCTACGTATCTTTGCTAGAGTTGGCGACCATGCTACAAAGCGATTCCACGACCTCGCCTTCTTCGCTATCAAAGACATTGTTGCTGGTGAAGAGCTCACGTTTGACTATGTCGACGGATCCGACGAGAAACTGGACGAGGAGATGAAGAATCCAAAGAAAAAGAGTCAAATGACTAGATGTCTCTGCAAGTCTGTCAATTGCCGTGGTTATCTTTGGTAGATTCCTGATCATTTGCCTACATACTTGGTGTTTAGGATGTTTACAAGATGCGCTGTACATTTACTGGAGTTTAAGGGGAGGATTGGACATGCTGGACATGCCGCATTTGAGATACCCATTCTGCGTTGTTATTTCAGTGGTGCATTGGCAGGGGAGATTTTACATGATGACATTGCTTTTTAGATTATTGAGAATTTCGGTCAGCTTCAAATAAGCTCGACGAGCGCCATGGGTTACTTTCGTTCCCTAATTTGGCCTCACCATTAATTCAAGATCTCGATTTTGATGATAACTCTGCGTCAAAGAAATGTGCTGTCTCTCACCATAGGTCCTGCTTTTGCTGCATTCTTGTCCTTCGCTTTCCCCGAGCTCATACCTTTTTTGCATGACATATTTCTCCTCAAATTTGCATGGTAAGAAACAGAAAATTCATCCTTGGGTCTGACAAAAGCTCACGTTGCAATCCTAGAAACATTTGAATCACCACGGACGTTGAAACGTCGATTCCCAATGTATGAGCATGAAAATATTAATTATCCTGCAGTACAACATCTAGCTCCGAATATGCAATAGAATCCTAGCATCAACACGCCCAAGTCAAGAAGACTCCCGAGCTTTCCTTTCCATTCCCTCTCGCACATCTAAAATATTTGCCCTTCGCATGTAGCTCTCGAATTATTGAAAGCTCTGTGTGACGTGCACTGTGATCAATTAACTGCTGTTCAATTCTCAAGTTGGCTGAAGAAAAATATGCAGTGCTTTTGAAATGGAATCAGACTGTTGAGCTTGATATATTGTTTGAATCAACATGATTGTTCAGTTGGCCGTTCTTAAGGCAGAAGTGTAGTCATCATAAAAAGCAGAAGGGCGAGAAGAAATTGTTGCGACGTACCATGGAACTTGTTCTACAGTCGGAGGTCGAGTTAGCAGAAGAGAAAAAAAAGGTTGTGCGCGCCATTGCAGGTGGCAGATGGCTTGAATGCCATCAAGCTGTGGGCGAAATCTTCATGGTAACTTCATTTAAGAGACCACGGGTGCTGAAGAGTCGTGCGCATCACCTCTGATGGTGGTCGTGTTTTTGTATGGAAAGAAAGTTGGACCAGGAAGCTTCGAATTTATGGGCAGAATTTTCTAGATGTGGCGCTAGGCTAAAATCGTTTTAAGTCCGGTCCGCTCACATGATTCTCATTCCCCTCCACTCGAATCCTGCATGAAATTGACCCCGCCATCTTTTGACAACACCACGCCTAGCCTGCCACCAAGCACCTCGAAAGACCCCCAAAACACCGCGAGAAATACCTCAATATCGCTTCATCATGTCTGGTAAGTTTCTTTTTTGAAAATATCATTTACCTTGAGTGATTTTAATTCCCTCATCCGGCACCACCTCGTGGATTTAGTTGCTAACAAGCTTTCTCCAGACTTCGAAAACATCGCGAGTAAGTCTACCACCTTTTACCCACGGGAAACACCTTTTATGGCGCCGAACAGTCTATTTCGATATATTACAATGCTGGAGGGAGGGGGTTTACATTTGCGCCCAAGGCTGACGATTGCCTGTAGAGCAGTTCACTGAGTTCTACTACAACCAGTTCGACCAGGATCGAAAGCAGCTGGCTCCTCTCTACGTGAGCACTGGAGTGCCTGAAACAATGGGATACGATGCTAAAGAGATTCATAGCGCGACAACTCCATGTTGACCTTCGAATCAGCCTCGGTTGCTGGAGCCGCTGGTATCGTCGAGAAGCTTTCTGTAAGAATAGCCAAACGTCATCTTGAACACTTTCTGACTATTTCGGTCTCTAGAGCCTTCCCTTCACCCAGGTCAAGCATTCGGTGTCAACTCTCGATGCGCAACCATCTACCGATAGTGGTGGTATTCTCATCCTAGTTACTGGGGCTCTTTTGGTATGTTTGCTGTTAGGCTGAGCTGTCGCAAGGGATATACTGAGCTATCCATCACTAACACATGGATGCTAGGTCGACGAGGAACAGAGACCGATGAACTACAGCCAAACCTTCCAACTCCTCCCCGATGGCGCCGGAAGCTACTTCATCTTCAACGATATCTTCAAGTTGATCTTCTCATAGTGTGTGACAAAATGGTGTATTTGGGTACATAGGAGCGATGGTCATGGCGGATTACATCAAGGGTTTGCGAGCGTTATACCAACATTTAGAGGAAGCAACCTGTGGCCACGAAGGAGACCATTCTGATACCTCGAATACATGAAGGATCTATTGCCTCTTGCAAATGTAGAGCAGACACTGCTTTTTCCAAAGGTCTACAGGATTATTACTGCGTCGCGTCTGCCGTTGGTAACGAAGTGTGCCTAGAAGTATATTTTCTCAATGTCCCAATCAGAGCAGCAGTAAGCATCCAGGCACCAGCTTAATCGACTTCGAATCACGAACTATTGAAGTTTAGTTTCCCCACGTCCACGAATGCGCCTAGGCCTAAAACATTTCATCCCAAGACCTCGCGCAGTCGAAAGCCAATGAAATTGGTTGCACTCATGATGTTTCGAGGGACTTATGTAACAGATAGGACGGCAGAGTTGTTCCGGATTTTTGGGAGCAACGAGAACAGGAGAAACAATTGTCGTTTTCCCGTGTAAACGGTTATTCACGTTTTATCTGTGAATTTGGATTCAAATCTTTTTTTTAATTAACGTAAAACGTGCTTCGAATAATTGCGGCAAAAGTTTGGGACTGAATAACCCCTGCAATTAAATTGGGTTGCCTGGGCGTCCACCCAAAAAGCGTCAGCCTCGCCAGCTGCTTGCGACGCACGAGCCTCAGCCAAAGCCATACACCGAACCACGTACTTCTTTCTTGCAAGCTGTTAATAAGAAAGAAACAATCACATCTCCCGAACCTCACCCAAGAAACAAAACGTACCGACGCCCATCCGCAAGCTCAAGTCTTCTACGATATTCGCAGATAATCACGATTTCCATCGAACCCGAAACCAACCGCAAATAATTGGGGAAGCAGTTGCGAAGGCGCATTCAAGAGCAGCTCAGTTCATTCATTGACTTGGCCACCAAAGCCATCATCACACAACCGCAACCATGACGATCGCAGAGGAGTTTGCGACGAGGAATTTCAGTATGTAGCCCAGCGAGGAATTGTATTCCAATGGCGGGCAGATTTGGCTAATGATAGTTTCTAGGTATTTACGGACAATGGTAAGCTAGTTTAACGAGTATCCCGATTCCCAAGCCTCGCAACGACAATGCTTGTTTGCTGGAGAGAAGGCTACGGATGCATCGGGAATTCATATACTTTGTGTTTGAAGGAGATACGGGCTTTAATGGATAATGGCTAATGCCTTGGTTGATGATAGGACTGGGGTGATTTGCATATTCCTCTGTTTCGCTCTCGGAATTTCGCATCTCTTTCATGTCAGCTTGATGATTCTATTTGGAGCCATGTGCCTGTAAGTTGCGTCTCCTCCCAATTTCCAAAACCAACCACTCAGCTAAACTTCCTTGTAGTGCGAGCTCCTTCCTGATCATCTTCATCGAGATTCCCCTCCTGCTCCGCATCTGTCCCACGTCGTCTAAATTCGATACTTTCATGCGCCGCTTCACCACCAACTACATGCGCGCTGGAATCTACCTGGTCATGGGTATCATCCAATGGCTTAGCATCATCGAGGAGCCATCGAGTTTAATTGCTGCTGCTCTCATGTTGACTTTGGCCGCTTCGTTTTACGCTTTGGCTGGGGTCAAGGGACAAGGATTCGTTGGAAGCAAGACGCTCGGTGGACAGGGTGTTGCGCAGATGATTATCTAGGGGAGTTCGAGGAAGTCGCGACGGGGTGGTATACATATGTACCTGAGGAAGCTGAGATGTGGATATGGATAAGAGAAGAGCACGCTCAGAATCAACCTACTCGTCTACAGTACAGTTCAACAACGAGGCTTGGGGGATGATATTGGCTTAAAGGCGACCGACTTTGGCTGGAAACGAGGATATCGACATTACTGAACTTTGTGCTATACGATTGGCGAGAGAGCGAGGCTGCATGCAATTTTGGGGTATGGCGTCAGGAAAACGAATACTTACTAGTATGAAGGAATTGAAGGGGGGGCTTTGGCTTATCGCGAAGGAATACTCTTTTTTTTTTTTTGCTTCGTGGGCGTAAAAACACCCTTTGTTGAAAAGAGAGAGGATGGTACTAGTATGGTGTACTTTATATGCAAATTCTTTTTTATTTACTTATTTTCTTCGGGCTTCAGTCATTTCACCATTTGAAGACCCAGAAGAAGCACCTTTGGTAGGAAATCTTGCGCCGGCCCTGACATATGAGCAACAAAGCTTGCACCAAGTCCAAAGACCGATTCTGTAGCACAATAGGGACAATGCACCCCAACAAAGCACTAGTCAAGGAAGCAAAGCAGAACTTTCTCACCCATGCACTTCCCTCAAGGCAACAATCTTTAGAAAGACTTGATTTGTTAATATAAGTTTACTTTGCTATTAATGTAGCTACCGTCTCTTTTGATCCTTGAAACGAGACTAGGGTACTTTCATTACCTATAACTGTTTCTCGGTCTAGATGAATGTTTTTCTTCGATCCGGGAGAGGATTCTACCAAGGATATATTCATCAAAGATAAGAAACAGAGCTCAGGGCCATTGAGGTCGAGAGTTTGACGTTTTTTCTTTTTTCTTGTGAGAGCTGGAAGGAAGGTCTGTATGTTGGGTACGGCTTGAGGCGGCTTAAGCAGATATGGTCGAAGCGGAGAAGAGGAAACTGAAACGGGTATTAACCCAGTAGTTTGGATTATGGATTGGAGATCCTGGTGAGCTTAAGTTGAGTTCTATTATGGAATCCTAGGAAATAGGTTGTGGGAATCTATGATAGACAAGCTAACGTCAAGATAGGTAGACGACCTCCAAATGAGAAACAAAAGAGACCCCGTAAATAGGTACCAAAATCCCACGTCGTTACACAACTTCTGCATTCATTTATTCTTTCCCAAGCCAGCTATGCTAGAAGTGTTGGCTGTGTAACCTGAGCCCTTAGCTAGTTGACGTATGTCAATTCCATACCATCAGCAGTTCAATCCAACTAGCTAGCTACCCGAGATACCCCTCTGCAAATCTCAGCGTGTGATCATGGCGGGGAAGGCTTGACCTGACCTTCTTGTTCTTCGCAACGAAGCTACTGCAGGTTCCGAGTCCCGTGAACCTTTTCATTCTTTGAATAGGGGAAAGGTGAGCTTGGTATGCCTTTTGGAGAATGCTGTGTACCACCTTGGTTGAACTTTAAGCTGAGTGGAGGGGTACGGTGAAGTTTCCATTTCAAAGTACGAGGAAGAGGGTGTCCAACCCCGCAATGCACATATATTTTTGGGTGAGCAAATTTTTCATGGAAATGCCGCTGATCTACCTTTGCAAGGGGAAAAGGAAGATGGAAAATGGCTCAGAGATATGCGGGTTAAATGCGAGTTTGGACGTCTTGCCATCATTGGATCCGCCGGCTTGCCGTGTTCTGGGACACTTGGGAGGGAGTTGGCGTCGTTGAAGCAGGCGCAGCGGCTTCTTTGGTGGGGGGGAATATTTTATGCTGCATATCGACACTGACGACAGTCCATTGAGCCCCTGTCGCGTGGAAAGGGGCGCAAGTGGTCGGTTAACCAGTAGGAAGAGCCGATTTGGTCAGTAACAACCGGCTCTTGCTCTGTGCTTGCTTGCTTGCCCGTCGGTGAGGGACGAGGGTGGGTAAAGAGTGAAAAGGGGAGTACTGGGGAGCTTGGGCATGTATGGCACCTACTCGTGCGTTCTGGAAGGGATTCCAACTGGATGGAATGACTTGCTTCTAGAGCGAATTCATGGTAGCTTGCTTGGTAGACGCCCATGGCGGTTGAGTCTTAATTGTGCATGTCTGGCGGGAGTTGCGTGCGCCAACAAGCCCGAGTGTGAGAGGCAAGGTGGGCCCATGACGGCTTTTTGTTTTAAGCTCCAGCCAGACCAGCCCAAACTTGGACTTGGCTGAACTTCCAGACTTCACTCTCTCCCAACGCAACAACAATAAATCAATATCGTCTCTTCAATGGTTGATCTTTAAGAAAGATCATTATTTTTGATACCCAAACTGTAAGTTTAGCCCTTCTCTACGAGGCCCGAGCCGTCAATCTACTCTTTGGGCCCCGGTGCACCCTGGAATGAGGTCTCTGGAGCACCACAAAGACGGTGATGTGAGCAGTCCGGTATCACCACTGCTTGCAGAACCTGTCCTTCTGTCGTCTTATCCTTCATTGGTACGAAGGAATCACGTTGCCATGATGCCATCAACCACTCGGCCAGAGATGCGCAGATGCACAGATGCCCACCTGATATTTTGCTGGGCGATTCACCGTCACCTTGAGGGATACCAATTTACGCTACATCATTTTGCATTGGGCCGTTGCGTGCTCTGCGCGCTGTCCAGGGTTTGCTCTAGCTTCAGATGCTAACAACAATATAGAAAATCTAGTCGGCACATCTCACTCTCCCAAAGAAACCCTGAATTACCTACAATATGTCGACAGCAATGCCCCAGATCCCACCCCGACCGACTCGAGCTCCTAAAGAGACCTCTTCGTCAACGTCAAGCTCTCTCACCCCCGAGATGCCCAAGGTCCCTCCACGTCCCGCAGGTCGTCGTGTTGACCGCTCAAAGTCCCCTGGACGGGAAAGCTTTGCGAGATCACCACTGAACGAGTCTCCTCTTACAACCTTGAGCCATGGCAAGTCGAACTTGGGCAACAATGGTTCCATCTCGCAGTCGGATCTTCCAGTACGCCCACCTAGTGTCAGTCTCCCATCCATTGGACAAGAAGGAAACGAATATGCACAAGCATTTGGAGAGACCGAAGAGCTAGGCACATCCCCTCAAGAAACTAGGAATGTTGCCAACGACCTCAAGCTTCATGCTCCAAAGCCATCCATCCCAGCTTCAAGCGCTAAGCAACGAGTTTCGAATGTCACTCGCACCGATTCTGGACAAGCTGCAGCTTATGGCATCGGCAAAGACGACGATAAAGATGCCTCTACTCGCCCCTTGAAGTCCAAGGCTAGCTTCACTAGCCACACCAGCCATAAATCCGAAATCTCCAATGGCACGGAACGTCCCCCATCGAGTGCTGAAAGCCAACATGGTATTCCAGAAATCGGTCGACAGGTACCAATGTACCCAAATGCCGGTGATGTCCAAGCACCATCGCCTTCTCCATATGCACAACAATTTGCTGCAGGTATTGGCTTTCACAATGATGGCACAAAGCCAGCAAGAAATCATAATCGAAGATTGAGCGGTCAAGATCACAACGTTCCTTTGGAAGCATATGGCAGACATGGTCATCAAGTTCTTCCTCATCAGCATGATCGATTTGAAAAGGCATATTACGAGAAACACCCAGAACTTTTCAAGAAAGAGTTGGGCCAATACGGAGAGGGGCGGCCAGAGTGGGCAATGAGCAGTGATGATTTGAATAGGATTGTGAGGGATACGGCCAGTAGGGGAGCTGGACTTGGTAAGGGACACAGTTGTGCAATTTGCACATGAACGATCCGAATAATCTAATATAATCTAGGTACATCGCCAGCAGTTATGGGAACGCCAAGTGAGCAAGTCGGTTTTCAGGCCTCGGAAGAATACGCATCTCGTATCTCTTCTCCACGTCCAGCATCCGGATATCGCGTTGCACATTCAAATACGTCTCAAACCAATGTCGAGTCGCCTCTTCGAAAGGAGTCTTTTGCCGCGGATGGTTCGAGTAAGAATGATTTTGAGGAAAGCCTCAACAAAAGTATCAAGCCACCATCCGAGGCAGCTCTTGAGAGCGAAGTAGAAGACGATGATGTGATCCATGTGGATCCTGCACGACCTGCCAGTAGAATGTACGGTAGTGCAGGCAATGCCGAGTCCGTTGAAGATGTTGGGCGTACTCAGGATGATGAGGGCGTGGAGGATAGAATTCACGATGAGCACCATCATTCGGCCCCTATCCTGGCTTCCGATGAGCTTGCAAAGGAGCCTTTTGGTTATGAACTCCAACCTGCTGTGTCACCCGCCCAAGGCATTAGTGGTTTCTATCAGCAGAAATCTACGAGTCAAACGAGCTTGTCTAACAGCAGGCCGTCAAGTCGACCAGGAAGCATTCACGGCACCCTTGGGGACTATCGATTACCCTCCGGATCTGCCAAGCTGGAAGATTTGGAGGAATATGAGCCTCTTTTCCCAGAGGATGAAAAGCATGTCACCCAGCAGAAACCATTGACCGCAGCAGATAGGTTGAAGCGCCCTGAGTTGAAGAATCGTAAATTCCCCAGCCAAGATGTATGGGAAGACACTCCAAATAGTTTGCAATACACTGCCACGGTTTCGAGTCCGCAATTACCTGAAGACAAGGAGGCTTCACACGGAGCCGAAGCCCCTGAAGAAGAAACACCAGAAAAAGCTTTTGCTAAGAAACAAGAGGAACTAGCTGAAGAGGAAGCTAATGACTCAGAGAGCTTTTTAGATGGGGAGAAGAAACCATGGGGAAACAGGACTCACCTTATTTCAGAGGCCAGACCAGGACTACAGCAACGATTTCCTAGTCGTGATGTTTGGGAAGACACACCTGATAGTCTGCAATTAGAGACTACAGTCGGTGGACCTCAACGCCAGGATACTATCGATTCCGCGGAAGGAGAGAGACTTGCTGCTCTAGCTGCTGCAAGTGAAATTCCAGCTGCTACCGAGGCTACAGAGCTTACTACCCCTGCGAAGCCATCGATTCCTGCTCGTCCCGCAAAGAAGCGTTCGGATTCACCAGAGAAGAAACAACCAGCAGTTCCAGAACGTCCACGGAAATCATCGGACTCAAACGCCCCCCCAATCACCAAGGCGAAGCCCGTGGTTCCTGCTCGTCCTTCGAAACCTATTGCTCGTGATTCGTCTGAAAGTATTCCCCTCGCTAAAGTGACGTCGAATTCATCAGCAAAATCGCTTGGAACGGATCCAGCTGCCGCCGCCATCTCGAAGCCGAAACCACCAGTTCCTTCGAGACCTGTTGGTGGTAAGATTGCAGCACTTCAGGGTGGGTTTATGTCTGAACTCAACAAACGCTTGAATCTTGGCCCAGTAGCTCCTAAGAAAGAAGAGGCTCCAGAAGAGAAGGCTGAAGTAGTAAAAGAGAAGGTGCCACTGTCCGACGCTAGAAAGGGACGAGCTCGAGGTCCGGCTAGACGAGCTCCAGCAAAGAGTCCATCACCTGCTGCTGCTGCTTCGGCGGTCGCTGCACCAGCTTCGGAAAAATCTGTTTTGGTCTTCTCTATTCCATCTACGCTTTGGGAGATTGACCCAGAAGAGGATCTTTTACATGTTGCTTCCCAGAAATCTGAAGAACCTACCGCGCCAACAAAGGTTGTCTCGGAAACGCCAGTAGTTACGACTAACACAGCTGATGAGCCAACAAAGGCATCATCAGAAGAATCAAAACCCTCAACAGTTGAAGAACTACCTCACCCGAAAGTAGAAGAGGCACCACAAGTTGAGCTTCCCGAGCTTAGCCATGATAAAGTAGAGCCTGAACCTGTCAAGTCGATTATTGATGAGCCGGCTGAGGAGGTTGAAAAATTGCCCTCGGTAGAAAAGGCACTTGCACCGGAATCGCCCGATGAATCTGAAGATATGACAGGGTCGACTTCGACGCTTAAGGCGGTTGATGATACTGTAGAGTAGAGTAACATATTGGAGTTTTTTTTTAGTTTGGGAGGAAGGTGGTCAGTTAGTTTTAGCTTTTTAGTAGTGGGTGGTGGATGAGATGAGATGAGGTGAGGTGACGAAAAGAGAGTTCTTTGTTGTACTTTCACTTACCCCTTTTGAGTTCTTTGGTGATGTTTTGATGATTTGTGATGATATTGATTTGAAGTACCGGTATACTAGCTTACCTTCCCTTCCCAAGCTTTCTTTCGGAACTATCTATGTAAGAGCCAAATACATTTATGTCTTTATTCTCCATATATTATCCCACCATCATAAATCTAAGATTTTTAAAAAAAAATTTACTAGGAAATTTTAAGTGGGGAGGGGGATTCCTTATTCTCCCTAGGTTACCCGGCGATTCTTATTCTCATTCACTTACCCGGAGATCAAATTTTTTTTCTTTTTCTCCCAGGCCTATTCTCGCCAGGTTACCCGGAGACGATTCTTTTTTCTTTTTCAGGGGGAGATTATTCGGGGAGATGGCCGAGAGATAAAATTTCCCCAAGTCCTTATCCTGGGGGGGAGTACCAACATTGAATATGTTCCCCTAGTCTTTGAGATTTGAATACGAGATTTGAGATATATGCTAATGTCCAATGTTATTTATCGAGGGAATTGAGCGATGGAAAGAATTACAGTACCACAAAAACAAACGTCTTATACATACTGTAGCAAAAATAGCCAGGAAAGTTTGATAGGGTTTGGAATATGAAAAGGAGCACAAGAACTCCTTGATCCTCTATACCCTAGTTGAAACTCAGCACAGTGACGCCGCAGAAGGTTTACAGTACAACACGAATTTCTCAAAGAACACGCAGAAAGGACGTGAATATGAAAAGCGAAATAGTATATCGAATTATCATGGCTGATCTATACAACTCAACCCGTCCGTCCATCCCAGCAGAAAACCCCAGCCAAGGAATTCTGCCCGCTAGCCAACGCCAATTCCAAATGGAAACCCCCTCCCCCCTTTCTATTCAACACAAAAAATTGCCATACGCATTCAATATAATAACATGGATTTATGCCGCTGCAGAAGATGGGCCTCCTTCATCCGGGGTATCGTTTATCTCGATCTCAAGGCTAGTACTAGAAGCAGTTGTGGATGCAACTCTGGCTGGTTGCAGCTTTAGCTTCCGCAGAGCCCTCTTCATCCCTTCCAACGCTGTCCGTTCCTTTATTAACATTCCCCTAGCTAGATCTCTGAGGGCTTTCTTTCCCATTTTCTCATGCAGGTCTTGCCAGCCGGCTAGCTCTGATGCGACGACCTGCTGGGTATACCTCAACTCTCTCCCCACTTCTTCCGATTCTTCTTTGGTCTTTCTGGCCTTTTCTTCTTTCTCCTCATTCAAACGCTGACGAGTTTCATCCATCAAACCAAGAGGCCAGCGTGTAGACCGCGACAATGAATTATACGATCTTTCAATGGCTTTCCGTGATGTATTAATTGACTGTATTAGTGAGGTGGGCCGAGAGAGGGAAAGTAGCATGGCGATGATGGTGCTATGTATAGCGAGCATTGTCGAATGGAATACACTATATGGTGACGAAGAGGTTGGAGCAAGAGTAAGAACGTAAGCTTCAAGAGCTGAGACATGGGTTTTCGGCAGAAACTCAAGAGTCGCGAAAGCTTTAGTGGCCAGGTTTACGGCATCATAGAGGTCTAAGAAAGTCAGCGAGTTTTCAAGATTGAGATTCTGTTAAACATACCTATATTGACAGTTCGAACCATGGTAGATCGGCGTGCAACGCTCTTTGTGGGAGAGTTGACACTCCGAACAGTATCTCTTGCATAGTCAATGAACTGTTCGACATCACGGATGTCTTCAACCGGCTCGTACTCTTCCCGTACTTTTTCGATCCTAGTCTCCGCCTTCAGCTTGCTTCGTTGCTCCATCATGTCTGATTGAATATCGGGCACCAGGAAAAACTCCCATAGCATTTCGTGGGTAGAAAAGGTTGAATGGGCCAAGAGAATTTTCAGAAAGCTGTCCAACCTGACTTGGATATCTCGCAAAACGGCTCGTGACGGCTTGGAAGGGAACTGGAAGGGAGAACGCATTCCAGAAATGGTTGGTAGCCATGATGCCGGGTTCTCCAATGCTAGCAGCTTTGCTAGATGCTCAAAGTCGGTGAGAGATCTCCTGCAAGTTGTGACTGTGAAGCTTTGCTGGGTGGATGGAGCGCCGGATTTGACCACCAGGCGAATAGTGGCATCTTCAACGAAAAAGGATCGTACTACGGCAGTGATTCTTCCATCCGCGGCAGGTTGACCGGAAAAGAGTATTAAATCATCGATACGATTCCTGACGTCGTCGTCTTTCGCAAGCTCCACTGCCGTCAGGCCACGCAGTTCCTTTGCAAAAAGGTCAACTCGCGGGTCACCAAAGAGAACCCGGACCATTTCAAGTCTGCCGTACTTGCTCGCCACCATCAGAGGCGTAAACTTCTTGTCATTTGTCGCATTAACATCCGAGTCGCACTGTAATAGGATTCTAAGAGCCACCTGTGGATCGTTGACAATGTGAAGTAAAGTATTGCCTTTCGCATCGATATGGTCGTCAAGGTGTAAGGGTTGACCATCTCCCTGAGCAGAAGTTGCAGCTAAAAGCGCACTCTCAACCATTGGGCGATAATTCCCATGATCATATGATCTGCAAAGTGCAAATAATGGAGTTTGACCGTTTCTGTCCTTCTGCCGCCACGGAAGCATCCGACCAACCCTTGATATTAAAAATGGGGCATTAAATAAGTAGTGTGCGACACTCCTCCCGCGAACGTCCTGCTTCGCGAGATATTCTACAACCACAGATTCAGGTCCGGCGTGATACACGTAGTCCAGGATAATGTCGATAAGCTCGGTGTGGCCCAATTGAACAGCAGCGCTGAGTAGAGTCGTGCCTTCATTGTTGGTGTCTTCCAGAACGATATATGGTGGGAAATACTCGTGAAGGGAAAACAGGTATCTTAATGATTCAGGGCGTTCGTTCTGAATTGCCATCATTGGGACGCTCTCGCCATAAGAATCTTCGGTCTGGGAGAGGCGTTCGATTGAAGTGTCGCCTTCTATGCCGCTGGTCATAGAATCAATGGTAGTAGCCCTTGAGCGGAAAGACATTTCCGAACTGCTAGACATACTTCGCATGTCCATCGTAACTGTTTTGGGTCGCCGTAGAGGAGGTAATCGTTTCTCCTCTTCATCCGCATGCTGAATTTGAAACGGAAATACATGATCAAGTGTTGAGGCCTGTGAAGAGTACCCATTGCTGCTTCTCGATGATCGCCTTGAATGTCCATTGGTAGACTCCCAGGGTATACTCTCGTCTATAACCTCTTCCGAAATGGCATCCGTGCTTTCACATTCGAAATCCGAAGACTGTTCTTTGTCGGGTTCCATTATGGCCATCATATCTTTTACTTTTCCCTGCTTGGTCGCTTCCCACAATTTGTGATTTCGCCTACTAGCTTTTCGCAGCCCGCCAGAATCTCTAGCAAGGTAGGAGAGGACAGCTTCGAAAGTGCTAAGGGCATATCCCATCTCACCACTTTCCACATCGTCGATATAAATGAAGTGGCGCATGTATAATAGGCGTGCCTGGAGGTAGCGAACCTGAGATCTAATTACGACAATCAAAAGTAGAGATACAAGTGTATCTGCATTGATTGTGAGTACGGTGCTGACTTTTTCCGTAGCCGACACCCCATTCATTTTGGGCGTTTCCGATATCTGTGTGACGGTCTTCAGGGTTGCCAGCAGAATGTCCATCATTTGCTGAGGGCTTCCAGCCAAACCTATTTTTCGAAATTCTTCAACAGCTCGGCCAAGTCGCAACGTCAGTTCGTGCTTTCCTACATGGTCTCCCTGAATTACAATCCCAACTTGCGATATATCCACAAATTCCATGTGTCGTATTTTGGACTCAAGTTCAAGATCTTCTGATCGTTTCATCGCACATAGCCTCGGATACAAGATAGTATCATGCACTTGCTCAGTCACGTAGCGTTCAATCAGGCGCTCAACAACGGGACCAGTCAAATCGGTGGTTGCTCCTAAAAGTGAAAGTTGCTGTTTGTCAACCATTTGAAAAAGGTCGATGGCTGCCATTACTGCAGTTTCTAGTGCTCCTCGCATAACGTCTTCATCGTCTTCTGCGTAGAAATCCTCTATAGAGCGGCGTTCGGCATGACCATTTGACCGAAAAGTTGGCGCAGAATTTGTGCTGTTGGACCTTGCTTTCTTCATAGCTGTCGCGATAGGGCCATCCGGAGTAGGATCTGGAATTATTGAGGCTGACGGTGGAGGTGGTAATGGCTTATCAAAGACGGTATTAAACTCCTTGAACAGACGCTCGAGCCCCGGTTGCATTTGCCTTGCAATCATCGGGAAATTGTTCAGCAAATCATTGAATGTCTTGATATCCTTCTTCTTCGGTAGCGGACTTGAAGGTCCCGCATCTCCATCTGGTTCAACTCTAGCGGGAAAGACTGGCCTGCTTTGCGAAGGTCCTAGGGGCAGAATGGCAGGCATAATTCTTATCTCTTCAAATATGCCCACTAAGGGTCTCGAAATGTAATATACCAGCCATTGACGCGGTTCCAAAGAATCAGGGTACCATATCGTATCAGCCAGTAGCTGGGCTTGGTTGAGGGTCTTGAAACCTATAGCAGCCATTAATATTGCCCCTCCGTACCACCAGCTTTGACCAACCTTTATTGCTGTAGACGAAGGCATCTTTAACTACTACCGTCCTCCCATTAACAGTCGTATATTGCTTTGCTTTCCCCCGACTCTCGCGCATATTTGGTGCGTCCTTCCCTCCCGCCGTCCCAGCATGGTTGGCTGGTACACGCAAGACATGGCTTCCTAGAAATTCCTCAGACCCCGCAAGATCCGAGTAGAGGGCGCCAGATTCGCGATCGCGGGAGGTGAGGAGTACTTCAGTTGTTGGAACAAGCAGAATCTGAGGAAGCTAGTCAGCACAGGAAGGATAGCGCAAATATATAGTTCTAGGGGAGCTTACATGGTGATGGACAGGAGTACACTGCGCAGGGAGGGTGCTCTTGAAGAAGGCACATAGGAATGGATTTAGAGGTTGCATTCATTCGACATTCGCGCGCCGCATAGGGAATTCCAGGGCGCAAGTTCCTGTGACGCCAAAGTCTGGAGATATCTAGTCCCGCAACGTAATCTGCAGGTTGCTTGGCTCAGACGGTGGAACAAAAGAGTCGCTGGCGGGCGAGCGCCTGAGAATTCCGCGCAACCCAGGCAGGGAGAGACACTGGAATTGCTGGTATCGTTGTCGCAGATGATGTGTCCGTGAATCGTGAGGGAGGAACGTGGTGCCGCGAGTTAGGATGCTTCCAAAACTGTCGCCTAGATGGGATGGGTATTCCAGCTGTCCAGGTACGCTCAACATCATCGGAAGCTTGGACAGGTAAGCTTGTGATTCGCTTAGTCATGATCTTTTTAGAACAAACAACCTTGACTTCGCCCGCATCAACTCCAGCTCTATTCACATGCTGTCAAATCTACAAATCTACTTCTACCCATCTCAACTAGGATTTTCCTTCGCAGAGTGCCCAGGTGAGGCGATTGAAAGAAATATCACGTGCATACCCTCCTCTTATCATCAGGATCTCCATTAACTTTCTGATAGGGCTTTGCCATCAGGCAGTTCCAACAGCCCAGACCCCACTATTGGAGTTTCCAAGGCGTCAAGGGATTGGTCTGTCCCGCAGTTCCGATGATGTAGAAGACTATCAGAGAAGGATACCCCTCATGTTGTGTTTCCCGTTATCTCTCCTTGTCCAACTTTGCTAAGATTGGTTGAAGTATTTATATTCGCTTGTCTTCCTCTCATTCTCAGATCTTTCTTTTCATACTAAACATTTCAATTTCCTCCCACGTATTCATCCATTGATTCATAAATTCATATCAACTTCCATTCACGTACCGGTAGTTCCATCATTACAATGGTCAAACGAGTTCTTGTTGGATATGGAGTTGATATTGATGCTGTAGCCGGGTGGCTAGGCAGCTATGGAGGCGAAGATAGTCACAGTGATATTAGTCGAGGTCTGCTTTACTCACTCTTGCGGTCATAACGAGTGCTTACGAATGTGCAAGGCTTGTTTGCTGGTACAATCGGCACCAGACGTCTTCTCAAGTTGTTCGAAAAGAATAACATCAAGGCTACTTGGTTCATGTGAGTGTCCTCGAGAACGAATCTTACACTTGCGTCAACGCTACTTGGTTCCCATCTTTTGGATCATGTCCCAGTTGGTTTTTAAAAGCAGAAGTCAATCCGCTTCGATTTACGTTCCAGCGTTCTCTTTTTGGAAGTCTAGTCTTTTCGATCAAGTTATTCCTTACACAAATGGGGAACTGATTCCAAGATTCTCATATCAGCCCCGGCCACTCACTAGAAACCTTCCCCGAAGAAAGCGCTCTCGTCCGTGATGCCGGTCACGAAATCGGCCTCCACGGCTACTCCCACGAAAACCCCGTAGACATGACAATCGAACAACAACGCGACGTCCTGGACAAAACCTACCGCCTCCTCACCGACTTCTGCGGCAAGCCCCCGCGAGGAAGCGTAGCCCCATGGTGGGAAACCAGCAAAGAAGGCGCCGAACTACTCCTCAGCTATGGAATCGAATATGATCACAGCATGAGCCATGACGATGCCCAGATGTACTGGCTCCGAGTGGGAGATACCTGGACGAAGATCGACTACACCAAGAAGGCTGAGGAGTGGATGAAACCGCTTGTCAAAGGAAAGCCGACTGGTCTGGTTGAGATTCCGGCGAGTTGGTATATTGATGATCTTCCGCCTATGATGTTCATCAAATCGGCACCTAACAGCCATGGATGGGTTAACCCACGAGACGTGCAGGACCTGTGGTTGGATCATTTCGATTATTTCTACGAGAACTACGATGAGTTCGTCTTTCCAATGACTATTCATCCTGACGTCTCAGGGCGTCCTCATGTTCTGAAAATGCACCAAAGGTATTTCCCCTTTCCCCTTCTCCCTTTTCCATTCCACCGAATTCTTACTCAACCCCTTACACCTCTCTCCTGCTCCCATCGATGAACAACCTACTAACTCCCACCAGAATCATCGACCACATCAACAAACACGAAGGCGTAGAATGGGTAACTTTTGAACAAATGTCCGACGAATTCAAGAGCAAAAACACGCCCGAGAACGGAGCATTGATGCCCGCCAAAGCCGGCGAGATCTTGAAGAATGTACAGAACGGGAAGAACGGAGTAAAAGTTGCCACAAAGTAAAAAAGTGAACTTCGCTTTGGAAATTTGATTGCACGTTTTTTGCTATGTGTTGTATCCTTTGTAGGACAATATGACGAGGCTTTTACCTAGCTATCTTTATGCAAATTTGGCATTGATGTATGTGTTGGTCTGAACCACTTGAATAGTTTCAAATTTCACGAAAATGATAGAGACAACAAGTTCGCCACGGGCAAGATCTTTTGTTGCATGTCGTAAGAACCCATTACCCAATTCCCCATACGGTATCGTCGATTCGTGGTTCAGTAAAAGTCTTACCATGGGGACTGATACGACAAAGTGTTTAATTGGTCTGCAGGATAAAGTACTGGATATCCTGCTCAATTGGGGAAATGTGGATTGAGGTTACCACAGGATCAAGTCGGGTAGTTAACTTGCTCGCTTAGTACCGATATCCTCTTTTACTTTTATGCTTCTTCGCTTCTTTGGGGGAAGACTCAGAGAGCAGTAGGTATACTAACGAGATGCTATGCCTTTTAGTTCCTACTCCTACTCAAACAAACTCAAGATCCCCTGAGCTCACCCAAGTCAACGCATTATACAGTATCTCTCTCACATCGCCCCATAGCCAGAAACGCGAAATAGATATGGCCCAGGTAAAATTGTAGCATAGTAATACTGGCAATCAAGCCAGGGTCCGAACGTTCAAATATCAAGTACATACAGTATTATACATCCATCTCCCCTCCATTATTCGCAGAAGGGTATGAGTGGAGAAGAGTGGTGTGAACGGCAATTGCCCGAGAGCAAGCCAACCCCAAGTTTTTTCATCCGACTACTCATTTCCAGAGTGTCAAAAGTTAACGACCGCAGAAAAAGGTGGCGTATAATGCCACAGGAACGCCGCCAACGCCTACAATGCGTACAACATGTGTTATACAAGGACAAGCCAACCCCTTTTTCCCCCTCTCGCTCGCTCAGAATCCGTTACCACCCAATTACAGCGCTACATATGATGACGGGGAAATTTTGGATGCGAGAATGAATGTACAAACGGTGAAGCGAGAATATCGAAATGAACCAGGCGAGGAAGATCAGATGTAATCTCTTCCACTCTTCTGGAGCTCAATCAATCTCCACCCTCTCGTCTCGGGATTATTCACATCTTCAGGAGTTCTGGTAACACCAATGGCATATGTGACCAATTGGACCTTATCTTCCATACCCGCAGCAAGTTCATTGGTCTTTGCATTGCGGTAAACGTGCACTTCTTGTGTGCGGCATGTGACGATAAATACTGGAACATCTCCTGGATCCAAAATTCGAGCCGACAAGATTTCGACGTTTCTGATGTCGAGAATTCGTCCATCAGACTTGAGACCGGCCGTAGTATATTGCTTAGACAGAGCATCATATACCTGAAATTGGGCAGCGCTCAGCCATAGACGGAGCGTTTCAGTATCGCCTTTAACATATGCGTCGAGGACTTCTGGGAGTATGTATTCTCGCATTTCACGCAAGAATGGCTCCATTTGAAACGAAGGGTCCATTTCTCTGAACTTTTTGATCACCATTGCGGTTTCATTCTCGGCGAAGAAACCAGCGACTCTATCGGAAATACTGCGTGCTGTCGAGATAAGCGGGTTTTCCGATTCGTTGTACGATGATTTTAAGGAGAAGAGTGATTGCATAACTCTGTTGGAGTCTCGGAAATCGCGCCATGACTCCTTCCATGCTGCGTCCTTGTGCAAAGTAACATTTGTGCCAGCACTATAATGGTTAGCATTTGTAGGGTCAATTTTAAGAAGTTCACTTACTCAGGATCTTCCTTTGCAACCTCCACGCGCTTTCCGCCTGGTAAACCAGCCTTCAAAGCTTCTTGCTCCTCCCGAAGCTGTCTCGCTTTTCGTCTTTCTTCTTTCTCAACCCATCCTCCATATTTAGAACTGCTGCCATCATCGATGACGTCCTTGACGTTCTTGAATGCTTCCGTTTCTCGGATTGGCCTTGTGCCCTTTTCAATTACACTTGCAGTGGTATTGACACCTTTTCGCACACCCTTTACGACTGGCGTTTCCCAAGTCCAAGCTGCACCTTTGCCTACAACTCCAGCTGTTGACTTCAGTACAGTTCCAGCCGTGGATGAGACCGCGCCAGTTGTAGTTTCATAGGCTTGTCGTGCCCGCCTAACTGATTCGCTTTCCGTAAACTGCTGGGCACCATCTGACAAAGCCTTGGTCGATTCATTCCACTCTTTAGAGGCCTTGAATTCGCTTTGAAGGGTTTCTCTGAAAACTTCCCATGGGGACTTATCTCCATGTGGAGGTGGTGGTGGTGGAGCTTCCTTTCCCTCCTTTTTATTCTCTCCCTCGGACTCGGATTCCTCCTTCTTTTTCTCCTCGTTGGGGTCTTGTTCGCCTTCGCTAGATGACTTCTTTCCTGATTCGCCTTCTGCGGCTTCGTCTTTCGCAGGTTCGCTGGAGGGTTTGGCTGATTTATCCTCTTTTACTTTTGCGCCATTGCTATAGCTCCGCGAGGAAGCTGGCCCCAGACCATGCCGTATTTCTTCGGGAAGAAACTTTGATCTCAGCGGAGCAGGATGCGATGCTGACGTAGGGTTCCAGATATTCGATGTAAAGGCGCGAGGAGATGAAATGCAGGTTTGCTGGAGCGGCCGCCTGGATATCGCCGCCCTGCCAGTTGGTCTCACTACAGAGCTCAGTTGACCATTTGTAGGCACTCGAAAGTTTGACAATCGCAGGCTAGTCATATCGAATATAGGAAGAACAAAATGGTCCCAAGCCACTGCGAAATAGAGGATTGGCGAAGGGCGTTGAAAGGATTTATGGTCGCTGGAGGTTAACAAGCATACATATAAACTTTTTGCCGACCGCCGATTTCGTTCTCGTCCATTCTCCTGCTCAAAAAATCCGACAGGGATGTCGCCCTCGTTTTTCCGATCCGGCTTGGCGTCAACTTTTTGAACTTCTCGAAGCCCCATGCGCTCGCAAGCTTAAACATCGTTCAATGTAGCCATGAGCAGAGTACTTTCCAGGCGCCTGCTGGCGCAATCACCACTGAATCTATTGCCCGAGGCATCACCAGCATGCCGCCAGCCAACATGGCTCAAACGGAGCTTTTCGAAGACTTCACGCAAGCTTGCTGAAGATGAGAACAACCCAGACCCATCCTCCTCTACCACAACCACAACCGCAATCCCCCAAATCCCTCGATCGCCGTCTCTCCATAATGTGGCATCATTCAATACCACGGCGCGAACGAACAAGATGAACAATCTCGGCAGTATCTTCCAAAGCATAACCAACCAAAACAGTTCTGGCCGCAGACTCCTCGACACGACCCGCAATTCTGATGGTACCGTTGGACAACAAGCACCCGTCGTGGAGCATGTCGAACCTCATCACTTTCATATTTACGCTACAAGACACAACACCCATATCACACTTACAGACCCGAAACGAAATCCTATCATCTCAGTATCTTGCGGAAATCTAGGGTTTAGGCACGCTGCAAGGAAACATTATGATTCGGCATTTCAGTTGGCTAGCTTCGTCCTGACCAGGATGCAAGACCGTGGGATCAATGCACAAATCAAAGAATTGGAGGTTGTCTTGAGAGGATTTGGGGCTGGGAGAGAAGCTGTCACGAAAGCTCTGTTAGGACTGGAGGGAAGGTTCCTGAAGCACAAGATCATTAAGGTTGCAGATGCTACAAGACTGAAGTTTGGTGGTACGAGAAGTAAAAAGCCAAGACGTCTTGGTTGATTTGGTTCTGGGATTCATCATATCTGCTGGATTATGTGCTGGGTTGATAGGGAAGAAAGGGCAAAAGAGAGCCCAGTGTATTGTGTACAAATACTGTACATCAACTTGTTATGGTATCATCCGTGGTCCCGAACGCCTGTAATATCAAATTTCCTGCCATCAACGCCGTTCATGCCGCTCCCAAATAACCCCATCATAGTGGACAATCGCAATTCTTCTTGGCCTTGGTCGTGGGGGCAATATCTGCTGGAGGGACAACTCTTCCAGATGTATCGCGAACGGGGGGCTTTCCCTTGCCTTTGCCATTTCCGCCCCTCCTTCTCTCCTCGTCACTGTCCCACTCATCCTCCTCTAGGATATCATCGTAACCATTATCAAAACTATATCTCTGGTGGCTCGTGTCC
This sequence comes from Hymenotorrendiella dingleyae, assembly GCA_003988905.1. Classification (NCBI taxonomy): domain Eukaryota; kingdom Fungi; phylum Ascomycota; class Leotiomycetes; order Helotiales; family Helotiaceae; genus Hymenotorrendiella; species Hymenotorrendiella dingleyae. The sequence continues at coordinate 105,827 of QYAP01000011.1, forward strand.
GTATCTCCCAACATTCTTGATCGTTCGTGAGAATCGTCGTGTTCATCATCGTCCAGTAATTCTCCGTCTGCAGTCTCGTAATCTGGAGGTGCAATCCATTCCTTTGGTACCACACAAGGCAGAGCTACTCCAATACTAGCTGCGCGATTAAGCCAACTGGGTCCAGGTCGATGGGTAAGTCTCTCACAGAGATATGACGTGAAATGATTGCAGTTCTTCGTGAGGAGATTGTATGAGGTGCCTTGGAATACCTCCGATGCTTCCTTGATGATTTGTTCGATTTCTGTAGCACTGGAGATTGTGAATCCGTGGAGGATTTCACATTTGAAAGTTCCACCTGGAGGCTCTGCTAATGGTTTTGTCCAGTAGACTCCTGTCATTCCCCGCCTATCGTGACCTCCATATGCGTATTCCTTTCCATTTATGACCACGCCAGAGTGTAAGAGCGACGCGCCTACAGTCCATAGACATGAAGCAAGTCGGCCAGGCTGTAAGATAAGAGTTAGTAGAGGTTCCAACGTCATGACGAGTTGGGAGAAGAAGCTGAAGCTGAAGCAGAAGCTGGAGGTAGAAACAAGACGAAGCTGAAGAACTGTACAACCAACTTACAGGTAACAAATCGTAGACATTGATCATGATCTCCGTCTTCTGGAGGGAGAGGGTCGATCGATGGTTGCCGCTGCTTCTGCGGGAGCTCTTCTTGGACGACATACTTGCAGATGGTATGAAATTTGGCGTGTGGTAGGAGACCAGAGCCTATTTAGGTGGTAAAGTAGGTGAGAGAGTGAGGCATCGACGTTGTCATCCAACTCCTGCGGGCATTGTTTGGCAATGCAGGGATGTATAGGTGCATTGAGGTGTGAGTATGACGGGTATCAGGCCGGCCAAGGAAACCTTGACCGAGCCGAGCCGCCTGCCTACTTGTAGAGTGAATAGCGATTAATCAACCATGGGACAGCCTCAACTTCACGAAGCGCCGTGAATGAGAATCAGGGAGTTGTTTATTTGTACTTGATAGTTAGGATGAGAAAGAAGCTATATGATGTCGTTGATAGTAGTATCTAATATATCCACCAAGTTAATCTATTTATAACAATGGCTTTGTTCATTCGGGTCGTTCTCCAAAGCCCCGCCATACTCCAGGTTTACTCGAGCGCGTACCACATACAACATCAGATTCGTTGCAAAATATTCTCAAGTCAAATTACCGGTAGCGCTTGAAAATAAAGGCTTGATCGTCTCATGAGATAGCTCCAAAAAACTAAAAAAACTAAAAAAACTGAGGCTGCAACACCAGCAGTAAGAGGCGAGTCGCTCACCTAGGCGTCCCAAGGTTCTATCGATGGAAAGGCGGAGCTCCTGAAGCTCTCCATCCAGCTCTAGAGGTCGGGCTGCTCAGGGGCACCAACACGTGATCAATTTAAATGTGGCTCGAGCTTGTGGCTTTCACACAAAAGCGCGCCGACTTTTGCAAAAAAAACGTTTTCTGCGCTTCGATTCGTCGAAACGCTCGCGGGAGGGAGGTTTTCAACCACTCTACGCGCAAGGCTGTTGCCCCAAACCGCCAACCTGTCGTCCACTCTCGGCACCCAACGCACCTTCTCTTCTCTACCCCTCTTTTTTACACGGTCTGCAGCAAGAACTGCGACTGCCACTGGAACCTCAACCCAACAGAGCCTGCTTAGCTGCACGGTCCTATTCACAACTTCACGAACATACGCAAAGAAAACCAAGAAAATGCCTCCAAAGAAAGCCGTCAAGGAGGAGAAGCTCTTGCTAGGCCGGCCTGGTAACAACTTGAAGAGTGGCATTGTATGACGACCCCCCGCCCTTGCAGTCCTGCTACTGTATTACCCCTCTGAGCTGCTGTTGACTTTTGCGCAGGTCGGTCTCGCAAACGTGGGAAAGTCAACGCTCTTTCAAGCTATCACCAAATGCCATCTCGGAAACCCCGCCGTAAGTGCCAGCGCATAGCCCCATGTGGTTAGCCAATTCATGCCGCTAACAAAATTTTCAGAACTTTCCTTTCGCAACAATTGAACCAGAAGAATCTCGTGTCATTGTCCCCGACGACAGATATGACTGGCTTTGCGAGAAATACCAACCCAAGTCTCGAGTCCCCGCACATCTTACCATCTACGATATCGCCGGTTTGACAAGAGGTGCCTCGAAGGGTGAAGGTCTTGGAAATGCTTTCTTGTCGCATATTCGTGCTGTCGATGCCATTTTCCAGGTTGTGCGATGCTTCGACGATGCTGAGATTATTCACATTGAAGGAGATGTCAACCCAGTCCGAGATTTGACCATCATCAGTGATGAACTTCGTATCAAGGATATCGAATTCGTCGAGAAGGCGCTCGAGGCTTCAAAGAAGCTTACTCGTCGTGGTGGACAAAGTCTAGAGATGAAGAAACTTCTCGATGAGGAGGCTTGTATTGAGAAGGTTCTCGCTTTACTCAAGGACGGTGGAGATGTCCGAAAGGGCACCTGGTCTACAAAAGAGGTACGTGAAGAGAAAACACTTTCGTCAACCTCCCTTTTCATGATGACAAAGGGCCATGAGGCCTGAATAATCCCAGCTCGTCGAAAAGTTGCCTCAACATAAACGCAGAGTGCAACATGAGATAAGAAACCCGTTCTGAACAATAACACCTTTCATCAAAACTTTATGGATATTTGATTGAGCAAATTGCTGACCCACAATCAATAGATCGAGTACATTAACCCTCTCTTCCTCTTGACCGCCAAGCCTGTCGTATATCTGATCAACCTGAGTGAAAAAGATTACATCAGAAAGAAGAACAAGCATTTGGCAAAGGTTATGGAATGGATCAAGGAGCACGCAGCTGGTGACCCTATCATGCCTATTTCCATTTGTCTCGAGGAGCGCTTAACCCAGTTCGAGACCGAAGAGGAAGCCAAGGAGGAGTTGAAGACCCTCGGTGTTGAGTCTGCTTTGCCAAAACTCATTACCGCTATGCGCAAGGTCTTGAACTTGGGAAGTTTCTTCACAACCGGCACAGATGAAGTCCGACAATGGACTATCCGAAATGGCACCAAGGCACCTCAGGCTGCTGGTGTCATTCACGGTGATTTCGAAAAGACTTTCATCCAGGCTATTGTCTACAACTTTAGTGCGCTAAAGGAGTATGGTGACGAAGCTGAGATTAAGGCCAAGGGAAAGATCATGACAAAGGGCAAAGATTATGTGGTTGAAGATGGCGATATTTTGCTCATCAAGGCTGGAGCTGCGAAAGGATAATTAATGAAAGTCCAATGAAACTCCACTTTACAATCTAATCACGCCGTCTGTATGAAAAGCCAATTTTTCAGAATATCACTGGCTTGTTTCAGCCTGATATTAGTGGTCCAGAACAAGAATCCGGCGGTAATAAAAGCAAGATTCCAAAATTGAATATTGAGAAATATGAATTCTTGCAAATTCCCGGGCAGTTTTTGAAGCACATTTGAGAGGATGACACTGTCAATTAAATTCCAAGTCTTGCTATCATCCAAAAGAAAATAATTGAATTTTGGATCTCCCTGTGCTGAAAATTTTGAAGTTGAGACGAGGGTAAAGAAATGGACGGAAATCAGTTGGGATCAGAGATAAGAGATAAGAGATAACTACTTGGGGTGAATATCATCTGAATCAGTGGTGAATGGAAGCGAGTCATAGGTATTTAGAGTGAGGAATGAAGTCGGTTGATGAATGATCCACTAATTCCGGTGAATGCACATTCCACCTGGTGTTCCATTCCAGACCCAGCCATAGCCGAGCCCCTGATGACAGACAGACAGACATTATAAATACAATCCCCCATTCCCCTTCCTCATCACCCATCGTCGATTTTCATTTTCGTCCTCATTCTTCAACCATACCAATCATCGCCTCATCTCCGTCTCGTCCAGATTCATCCGTCATATGCACAAGAAATTCAGTTTCTACCCACCCATATTTTCAATATCCAAAAACGCCGGAAATGTTTCGCTCCCAATGTCATGCAAAAAAATGTCAAATTTATGTCCCTGGCTGTACAATGTCACTAGCGCCGTGAGCGACGAGTGTTTCGTGTGGTTCTTGTGCCGCGACTTCTGCGGTCGGAACTTGCGCTGCCTAGAGGGGAATTGTTAGTTGGTGATCTGAGGGGAAAGGGGGGGGGGGGGGACTTACTTGGACTGCTACCAGTATAAGAGTCATAAGAGTAGTACGAACTACTCAAATCGCTCCTTCCGCTCGCCGATGGCTTCTCCCGATGACTCTCTTTCCTTTTCAATCCCAAAATCACAGCCAGACCCAGCAGACCAGCGCCTACAGCACCGAATCCACCCAGACCGCCGCCAGATTTCTTCTTTCGTTCCTCGACTACCCTTGTTGGTCTTCCAGCTCCGCCAAACCAGCCGGTATGTGTTTGTCGGCGTGCTGCAGCGCCTTGACTGCCATGTCGCGAGTACCGCTCCTCGATGACTTCGACTTCAGTCGTGGATCTGCGTTTTCGGCCGCCGATACCGAAGAGGGCTAGGACGCCGTTGAAGCCGGCTCTGGCTATGCAGCAGAAGCAGATAAGGAGTAAGAGGATTGCGGCGGCGATGGAGCCAATGACGATTCCGGCGATTGCTCCAGCGCTCAATCCATGGCTGCTAGTCGCAGTAAGAGGAATAGTGCTTCCACTTGCCGTGGCAGGTGATGTAAAGGGCGCGGTTGTCGTTGCGTCTGTTGAAACGCCACCGCTTGTAGGTCGCAAAGGCGCAGAGTAAGAGCTCGAAGCTACGTATGACCAACTCGATGTACGAACTGCACATTGTCCCGAGCTTTCACACATTTGCTCGGCGGCGCAACATATTGGCCCGCAGGACGTCTCTCCCAAACTTGTTGTGCAGATAGCTACACCTGTTGCTGTTGCAGCGGCGCTGGTTGCTACGACGGTTGAAGCTTGATAGTATGAACTAAACGTACTTGTCCGTAAAACCAAGTCAGTTTCGGTATAGGTAGTCGTGTAAACTGCATATCCTCCAGCTCCAGTTGCCGCAGCTCCTCCTACACATGTTGCAATATTCCCCGAGAGGGTAGTGCAAGATTGATCTGATGTGCAGCAGAATTGATTGTCGGCGCCGCAGTACGATGCGCATGTCGTTCTGCCATTCAAAATCGCAGCGAGCTCGATTTCGGCGAATATTGGCCAGGCGTAAGTTGTCTCGATATTCGCTATCGCAACCAAGAGTAGCGAAAGTGCACTCGGAGCAGATTGGGAAACCCGCATCGTGTCGGATTGAACAATTGAGGGGATTGGGTGTGAGTCGAAATCGTATTTTCTCTGTATGCTGGTGCTGAGCTGCAGCGGTGTGGAAACCCCCGCTTCCAGCTCTTCAATTGGATATCCCGTGCAAAGCGAATGGAATGTCGACCAACACGACGAATTTGCAATCGCGACGGCGACGAGAAAGAATTTTGCAACACGAATTAGAATAGACTCTAACTTAGGATATGAGAGAGGGAGGAATGGAGAAGGGGAAATGTGTGTCTTGGTGGGGATGTGACTTAAAAAGAGGGAGGTTGAATGATTTCGTTTACCAGCCACCTCTGTTGTTCCCAACCTCTCTCGTGCAGATATCAGGCCCACTATCTAACCAACAACCTTGAAACCCCGTTTTTGGTGTGCGCTAAACTTGATGGCCGATTGCTCAGCTGGATTTGGGACGGGGGAAATGTGTATGCAGGTCTTGGATGTGATTCTTGCTTGTGAATGGTGTGCTGAGAGTTCGAGGCCTGGTGACGGTTGTATGCAGCTTTCCTTGTTGATAGGCCTGGTCGACAGGGGAACAATCGCGCGCAGGAGCCGAGGATGTCAGGGGAGAGCTGCTTATGTCAGCGTCCATGGCCTTGAGCTCGGGCAGCGACAGCGGACCACCGCATGTGTTCTGTGGGCCGGACAAGTGGCACATGCGCTCTCCGGAGAGTGGAGGTCCTCTTCGCTGTGTTCTACTCCGTATCATGCGGAGGCAGTACCACTTTTTCCAGTTTCATGTTTTACCGCTCTTCAGTATGAAGTATATCTTCATTTCTCGAACGCAACGAGCTACGGTGGCTAGTGCCCATATACCGTACGGGTACAAGATGTGCCTACCAAGTGCAACTAAAGTAGGTACTTCGGATGATCGTCGTGTCATCGTACTTCCGCATTAATGGGTTGTAACCCCAAGTCCCCAACCCTTCTCCCCCATTTAAGACCTCATTGTATCAAACCGTCAAAAAGAATTAAGGTCGAGTGGACCGTTTCCTAGACCTCTTCCATTTTAATTTTTATTCTCTCTTGCAGGTCTGGCACAATAAGATCAAAAGGGGAGGGGGGTGGGGGGGGGGGGGGGTGTAAACCAATACTACGGTATCACCCTCGATGCTAGTTTCCCCAGCCTTGGCAGGGACAATGGTAACTTGCATGCAACTTCCCATCAGAAGCGGGCACAGAAAAAAGAATCAGAAGGATTAATTCGTCGAGTCGTCAAGGTACGGATCGGCCCTTGCAGACTAGTGCTGCAACCTATGAACTTTGAAGAGACGATTCTGACAGGGTAGGCTGGTTGTGCTACCCTTTGGTTGACGCGAGATTTCGATAGGTTTGAGCCTTACCTTTTGCCATTTTGATATTAGATTTGGATTTTTTTTTTGTTGGTTGGTTTTTTATTCGAAAGCTCGAAGGCTCAAACCTATCGAATTCCGTCTGCCAATATTTTTTTTTTTTTGAAAACTACTGTAATATCAAAATGGCAAAAGGTTCAGCCCCCGACCCGCAGGAAGGAGTTAAGCGTACATCCTGCCCAGGTAGCCATCCGGGACTTCATCAGCCTTTGCCATTTTGATTAGTTGCAAGTCACGGCGCTTTTTGTGTTTATGTATGCATTGGAGGTGTGGTGGTGTGGTGGCGGTGGTGTTGTTGGTTTGTTCTCGCTTAGGTTCTTCACTGGGAGATATTTTCAATACAAATTCTCGTCCCTCGAAGGGTCCTTTTTGATCGCTTTAGTTACCGCTATATATATTTTTCTGTTATTATTATCTCTTGATTATATTGCCGTAACCCGTTTACTTGTGTGAAGTCACACTTAATTCACCCTCGTCTTATTCTCAAGAATTGAATCGTACGCAAGAAAAGCCTGGGAATAATCTTCATTCACCGCTTACTAACGCTTCACATCCATTGCAGTTTTATTATCCATCTTGAATTCCAGAACCGCGGCTACGACGGCGAAATTTCATCCTCCCCAATAAATATTTTCTTCTGTTCTTCACCCAAGCATCCACAACCCACACCACCCAGCTCCAACTCCCATACCCAATACTCCAGCTTCCAATTTTCCACCCGCAGATGGGCAGTTACAACCACAAGGACCTGTGTTTCCACCGCAGTCTTGGGCGAGGATGGTCAGGGTGAAGAGGGTAGTGAGGACGAGAGATTGGCGTAGGAGTTTCATGATGGCTTGTGTTTTGCTTGAGGTGTGTGACGTTGGTTTGGTCGTTTGATTTGAAGTTGCAGTCCCCGTCGTTCCAAAGAGGCAGGTAAGTTCGGCAAAAACTGGGAACCCAGTGTCTAGTTTCGAAGCGAGCAAAGGACAAGAACTTCGAACATATGGCTCGCCTTATATTTGAACCCAGCCTTTGTCATGGCATTTGTGGCTTCCATCCAGGACCGTCTCGTCTCAGCCAACGCTGCCAGTGGTTATCTTCCTCCACTCATCAATCTCATTGGAACCAGTCCTCGCAGTCCTAGAAGCAGTTAATATTGTGCCGGAGTGAGGCTTAGCCGAAGTCTTATATTATACTCGGGCGGCACGACTGAGAATTTCCCGTCGAATGGAGGACAGCTCCTTTGTTCAACCAGACTCGCCAAGACCTGAGCCCCTTATCGACTCGCCTAGCCATTTTGACACGGGAAGCAAGAGATAATGTGACCACTAGTCTGGCGAATTGGGATCGTTGATTCGTTGACTAAAATTGGAAAGGAGCAAGCATAATTTCATATTTATATAGAGGGCTTTGCACAGGAAACCGTCAGTTCGAGAAATACGACAGAGTATAATGGTAAAGTACTGTACAAGTTGAGAAACACAGCAATCAGTAGATAATCTTCTCTATACCTTTAGGAATTATATATTGCCAAACGTATTAAGTTAGTGACCAATCAAAGCTCGAATCACTTCACTCAAGAAATTTGCCCTTTCCTCGCTTAACCCCCTTTTCTCACCTCGTCCTCACAAGTGCAAGTGCTTGCACATAATGATTTGAAAGATAGTAAGAATAGATAGATTGTTTTTAATAAGGATTGCGCGCTAATGAATAGTAGACCGATAATGGATGTTAAAATAACTTTTGTTTTCGTTGAGTTTTAAGATGATTCAGCTGGAGCAGCAGGGGGATCCTCAGCAGAAGGCGGAGGAGCAGGAGGAACAGGAATAGAAGCCTCAGCTGCAGCCTCTCTCTCCCTTCTCGCCTTCCTCGCCTTCCTACTCACCTCTTCTTTCTCCTTCGCTTTCTCAAACGCCTCCTTCGCCCCCGTCGCCCTCTCCTCAGCATCCACCACCACCCCCCTAGCCTTCCCCTCCTTCTCCAACGCCTTCCCCTCTTTCTTAACCGCCTTCCCCAACTTCTTCGCCGCACTTTTAGCCTCTTTCTCAGCATCCAATACATTCCGTCTCTCCACTCTTCGTTGTGAAATAATATTAGCGTCTCGATAGGTTGTTCCCAATGCACCACCCGCCATGAAATACCCGAAATCTACCTGTTTATCGAGGATTTTCTTGCCGCGTTCTGCGTTGCCGATGAGTTTTGAGGGGTGGAAGAGGGATACGGCGGTGGGTTTTGAGGTGGAGCTACCGCCGCCGCGGAGATGGAGGTGTGGGGGAGGGAGGGTTGGGGTGGTGGGGAGATCTTGCCAGCAATGCGTTGGTTTGATCTTGTCGTTGGAAGTGGAGGAGGAGTCGGAGGCGGGGGATTTCGGGGGTGTCAAAAGGGGTGAAGAATCAGGTGGCCAGTTTCTTCGAGGTTTGTTGTGACTTTCCCACGAGGACTCACTACCATCCGAGTTCGTGCTAACAGAATTCGATAAAGACTCCGGTGCTCGAAAAATAATAGGACTCGTCGGTGGTGTAAGGGCTAACGGATTGATGATGTATGGTTCCCCACAGTCAGAAGGTTCTTCTCTCCTGGCTATCACATCGACGAGTCTGCCGATTACTCGATGTGGTGGCCACTGAATCGTCGGAGGACTGTGGCCTGTCTCACTTCCACTCTCACTCTCACTCTCATTCTCGCTACCCCCCTTTTCCCCATCAGGCGATGCCAAAATCTGACTCAACGTAGGCAACTCATACCCCAAAGCCTCCCACCCGGAATTAGCAAGATAAGACTCCATAGCACTCTCCAGACTATCCGCCATCAGCAACTCATCCGCCTCCCTCTCCATATCTTCCACCTCCCTAGCCCTTTCTCTCTGTGGTGTGATACTCGTTCTCCCCGATGCTCGGAAAGCAATGAGGTTAGAATGGGATAAGGGCGTGATTTTAACACCGCTAACTGGTGACGTGCAGGGGTTTATTAGATATCCAGCTGCATGTTTCTGCGAGGGTTGGAAGTCTTGGGATGCGTTTAGGTCCCGTCGTAGGGAGGCGTCGAAACGGAAGTAGGAGGACATTCCGATGGAGCTGGTACTGCTGTTTGAGCTTCCTGCGGATTCAGGTTGTGGTGCCTGCGCATTTTTCCCTTTCTCCTGTGTTTTTGATTGTGCTGGTGACATCTCGTACATATACCCCCCAGGTCTCCCCCCCAAAACCGGCCCTGCACCCGGCGCCGTATAACACGAATCATCTTCGATAGCCGGTAAATCATCTGTATTTGGAAGATCATCCGGATTCGCCGAAAGCGCCGCAGATGCAGAGAAACACCATGGTAATCTTGGAAGGGACGTCTCCATCGCCTCTTGCAAAGCCTTTTCTAAGCTGACCGCCGAGCTGTGTTTTGATTTGAGATATGGCTGTGGTTGAGTATGTTCGTCTGTGGTTCCGTCTTGTAGAAATGGAAGTAGGTGGCCGTCTTCTTCGCTAACCCATCCTTCTGGTGTCCATGTATACCACTCAAATGGTTCTGGAGACGTGAGAGCGAGCTCCACTTGACAGTTTGGGTCTTGGCTCAAGATATGTCTAGGCGAGCGTTCTGTTCGTGAATGTCTCCTCGTCCTCCTCCTTTCCGGATCATCGCCATCTTGGATGAGTAAATCCTCCCGGGCGTCAATCATCACGAATCCGTCTTCTTCGTCACTCGAGTCAATATCCAGACTTTCCTCGTTACCGCCTAGCCCACCGTCTTGTACCTCAAATGGCGATGCGGTGCACTTTTTCTTAATAAGATCAAGCACCGTCGTCATCCACTCCGAACCCTCCTTTCCTTTCTCTTTCTCTTTCCTCTTTTCCTTTCCCTCCCCTTCCCCCTCCGTATACCCCTGAACCAACAACCTCGCTTCCCTCATAACCCCTTCATCTCTCAAAAAACTCGGTCCAGCCAGTGGATTCCCTGTCACACCATCAAGCGAACTGCCCCTACGAATTGTAACCGGTCTCTCAATCGGACTCGACGGATCAGAAGAGGATCTTCTCCGTGGTTGAAAAATCCAATTTGCAAGCCGTGTTGATAGTGGTGGTGGTTTCTCGAGAATCAGATCTTCGCCTGTACAGAGAACTTTCGTTGCTTTACCGCCGTTTTTCGCTGAGGGGCGATATGGCTTTTTGGGCTTAGGAGGCGATGAGGAAGTCGACATCTTGAGGTTTATTGCTGGAAGTGTGGTAGTAACCTGGATAGCTCTCGATACCTCTCATACACAACTGCAAGATTGTGTGAGCCATTCGATAAAGGGGATGTGGCAGCGGTGAAGTGCGAGAGTCAGGTTGAGATGTGATGGAATCGTGTGGTCAAGGGCTCGTGAAAGGGAAAGAGGAAGAGGAGTAATGATGAGCTGGCCGTGGAAAGATATCCATGGGGATGTAGGGTGTGATGAATGTCTTCGCACCAAAGAAGATTTCTTGAATCATATTGTACATGTGAATGAGAGCGTCGTGGTTTGATGCCTGGGAATAAGAATGAGACTGGAAATGCTGTTTGAGACAGAAGAGAAGATTCGAGCGTTAATAGCAAGCTCATAGAAGTAAGAATATGAAATCTTGTGACTGAATTGCTTTGTACGAAGAGGGACATTGTGAATCATGGGAAGAAGCTGTGGGGTTTCAGCGTGAGTAGGTAACAAGACTTCGTTTTTTCTGCATCCACACATGAAGAGAAGTCGAGGAGAGAGATGTGGGACTGAATGCACTGCCTGTCTCCAAAAAAAATGGCACAATAGAAATCCATCAACCCCAAAGTTATAAACAAGAACCACCGCCGAAGAAACCACTCAATAGACCCAACCCATATCTGAAAGGAAGAAAAGTCTTAAGACATAAAAAAAGTGAGCATTCATTGCCTGTGTCAAATTCCACCATCAAAACCCCCCACAGGAAGCTGAGAGAAATTGAGCATGCCATGAATCACCAATGTAGCTGCAACGATATTACAATTCATTGTGACCACTCTCACACAAGTCTCTTGACTCCGTATGCGCTCTATGTTCCCACCGTTGCTCGCTCATTCACAAACTTCAGTTTCATAACAGAGGTTACAGAACATTCCCCCATGCTCACACGAAAATGAAAAACAGCAAACAATCAAAACGCATCGCAACTTTTTTGGTATTACTGGATATGGAGGAAGTGGCACGGAATATAGCGAAAGTGGTAAATAATTCTTTGCAAACTTTGGTACGAAGCAAGACAATTCTGGTAGCACTTGCTAGCCACAAATAATTCACACAACACGAAAAACAATGTTGTAAACCAATCAAGCGTTCACATTAATATCTGCCTTGAACGGCTCGAGAAACGTATCTAATACCCCCTCATGCAAAGAGCGCTGCTGTATTTACAGTATAACCCGTTGACTCAATAAACACCAAAACACCAATGCCCGAATCCTTCTATCCGAATCCAGTTCCGGTATAGGTGCATGTTGTGATACAATCCGTATTCCCAAGCACTATTTGCAAGAATACAGCATAACAAAAGAATCTCAAAATACATGATTTATGCACCCTGCACCGACCAATGCAAGTAAGAGTACCGTATTCAGTCAAGGCTCTCGAGTCTGAGTGAAATGCATCTTTCCCAGGGTTGAATGAGAAAATAAACGCCAATGTATGTGTACCGTATGATGGACATTCTTGGCCATCAAGGTTCCTTTAATCCTGCCGAAACTCCAGCGCCATGATTGGAGAACAACATTTGTTGTCTGGAATAGAAACATTCTGATTGAATGCGAAGAACTCAAGATGACGATGCAGTCGACTATGAAAGTAAATTCGCCATTCCAGAAGGCAATCTGCCTTTTGGAGATATCGTCTCGTGGCGGTTGAAGACCGGTGAAATGCCCTCTGATGCTGGAGATCTGGTGGGTGTGTCGCTATTAGTGCGATGGTCGCATGGAGATACCGTTCCCATGGGTGCGCTCGTTTTCGCTGAGTTGGAAAGATCGAGATCCGGTGGTGCTGACTTTGAGGATTTGCCAGCACCTGCCTTCGCCTTGGGAACTTTCGTAGCCTTCGTAGCCTTCGTAGCAGCGAATGTGCTGGTGATCGTATTCTCTGTAGTTTTCGGCTTTGCGTCCTTCGCGGTCGTTCCAGGCTTCCTTCCCGGCTTCTTCCTCGGTTTACCAGCCTTGGTCAGCTGGACTTCTTTGGCGGGCGGTGCGAATGAAAGCTGAGGTTGCTTCATTCTAGACATATCGGTCAGAGGTATTGGGCTCTGGTATCGTGGGCTATCGGTAGGCGTCAAAATGCCCTGGTTCTTCATGACGGAAAGAGGTTTTGAATCCAAAACCACACCAATAATTCCCTTTGCTTCCACCTTTTCATCTTTGACCAATTTGTATTCTCCGCAATCCTTATCATCCCATCGAGGAAGGCCAACGGCGCGGGCGACATCATCACACTTTCCGTGCACTACCATGTCCCAGCAATCCTTGAAATCTACACCTTGTGGCTCCGGGTCGACGTTGATCCAAGCAGTAAACCCTCCTCGGCGATCTCGTGTGATACCACACATCTCTTTTACCAATCGACGGACCCCTGGTATCTTCAAACTCGTCCCAACAACAATGACCGCGTCAGGTCGGCTCTTCATGTCAGCAGTACTGACAGCGCCAATCGCATCTTCGTCAGGATTATGTTCATTATACAGGACCATTCTAGGTCGAAGGCGACCAACTCCGTGACTTCTTAGCCCACCAATGCTTCTAAGCTGATCATGCTCTTCACAAAAGGGACAGGTAGGTGCCTCCGGGCCATCAAAGAGCGAACTATCAAAATCTGACAACTTGCGACACAGAGTACAGACCATTTTGTCCAGCGCGCCGTGAAGCTGAACTGTTTTTGGCCAAGGTCCTTTCATATTGAGAGGAACATTAGTGGCGAGTGGTGGAAGAGCTGTGTCTATTCCGTCGACATTTTGCGTGTACAGACGCATCAAACGACCCTCCTCTGCAAGCGTTGCAAGCATATGGTGAAATTCGGTGGGCGCGGCCTTTTTGGTTTGCTCGGAAAGCTCACGAACCATATCGTGGAAAGAGCTTGTCGAGTCATCGCTCTTGTAAACAGCTGCATCAAATAGATGCTTTCCAGATGCCTTCACTTTGTGTTGGCTGCGCAATGTCGAAAAGAGGCCTGTCGACGAACGAAAGTCGGGAACTGGCATACGGTTAGTTATGGATATGTGAGTGAATGAGAAAACACGTACTGCCTGCAGAAACGGATATTCCGGCACCCGCAACTACGACAATCTTACGCTTGGAGCGCAAAACCTCCATTAGCTTCTTGAGTTTCTGGTCTTCCGATTTATGAACCGATTCATCGTCGCTATCACCCAGAGCGCTGAAATTTAAATGTTCCGTTTTCAGCTCCTTTGGGGTTGCAATCTTCCTTCTCTTTGCTGGGGGAAGCTCTTCGCGGTCGGGCGCGTTACCCAAGGCAAGTCGCGATTGCGACGACGCTGGTGACGGATAATCGACAGGAGGGGTCGGAGAACGCGATCCTACGCTCGATAATGGCGATGAAGAGGGTAGGGAAGAAAGTGGCGAGGAGAGAGGGGAAGAGTCTGAACTCATCGTGGCGGTCGCGTCCTCTGGCGTTGGGTGGTTTTGCGGAGGAGTTGACCGTGGCTTCGACGTGTTTTCGAGGGATAAATCCTTGGCAATTTATGGCATTGTATATTATCAATCTATTCTTGAGTCGCGGTAGTGGTAGGAGGCGTCTGAGGTCGAGTGGTGCTGGTAATTCCGGGGTTTCGAGGTGGTGATGAATGGAAGGTCGTCCAGCAAAGATGCGTTGTACGGAGTACCAAGGTACCAGAGGAGCGGGCAGTTATTTAAGCGAAGGGTGGGCCTGGCTCCTCTCTGGAATTCCTATTGTACATGATGCGAGACAATAACTAAACAACATTCACAATCGGACCCTCTGATTGTGCCCGCCTCTTGAAAATAGATATTGTCCTTTGGAATTATATTCACGCTTCTCTTTATCTGAAGCTGGTATTCTGGCATCTCACCGCCAAAATAAGCAGTAATAAGCAGAGAGTTGATCTAAGTTGAGGCTGGCGGGCATTTCTGACGTCGGCCAAATGTTGGGGTTGGGGTGAGCAAGGGCATGACATCTCGGGCCATACGAGATTCTGGGCCACGTGCAAAATCGGCGGAACAAAGACAACAATGCACAAGATCCATGAGTTCTATTCAACTCAGGGCATTGTCAAAATAAATCACATTTTTCTATATCAAGAGAGTGGATGGTAGATGCAATTCCACCCTCATTTTTCTGCTCCTTCTTTCTCTCTTTGATCGGCCACCTTGGCAGCATGTTTCGTTTGGTCTAGTTGCTGGGTGGATGCACGGCTTTTCGACCATGCCTAATCAGGACTAGCTCTTGTCCTTCTTCACGAACTTCCATGCTACTCTTAATTTAGCCAAGCTCCCGCTGAATCCCTGTCCATTCGAATTATTTCGAGGTGCCGAACCTCGCAGACCACCACCAGCAAGGCTACCACTTGGCTTGAGTTATTCACTGCCCATTTCTACGCGTTTCGTGACTATCCCGCCACGGCAAGTTCTTTAACTAGTTCCCTTGGACTTTAATACTCTCTATGATAGAACTGGGTTTCGTGATTTTAATTCAACTCTTTCATCTCATCTTTGCCCGGAGTACTGGATGAGGTTTATGCGACAACAACGCGATGCCATTGATGATGGATGAGGAGATGGACATGGAAGATTTGTTTGGCGATGGCGCAGGCCTCAACATTCCATCGCGTCCTCCGTCTAAAGAAATTTATCAACGTCTCGACGAGCTCCGCCGTGCTGGTTGTTGCCAGTAAGCACCGCGTTCCACCCCATATCACCCTTCTAAATTCTAACCCATGTGATAGGGGAATTGCCTGGTCCAACTGGGGTTGTATAGCAGCCATATCTCCCAGCGGTGCTGCTTTGGAGTTGAGGAATCTTCGATGTCATCCAGAGACGGGCGTTTGGGGACTGAGTGAAGCAACGACCACTCCTGCTCTCACCCCGCAATTAGATGGTGGCCCCTTGAAGCATATTTGTTGGAGCCCTAGCGGCTCAGAGCTGGCGGTAATTGACAATGCGGGACGAGTCACCATCCTCAATCTGTTTTCATCTCTCAATAAGCCTCTTTTGCACCGTTCATGTCAAATAGATCCGATAGATGACTTGAATGGAGTTGTCGGCTGTTTCTGGCTCAACCTGGCTCCCTTTCAAACCCAGCGCCCCGTAAGTAATAATTAATCTATGTGGGTGCAGAATATGTACTGAATATATGTACAGGGGATGATCTTGAATGGCCCAGCAGTAAAAGAAGGCTCCGGATATAAGTATGAGTCGGCACAAGCTCCAGTCTATGGTCCATTTCATCCAGGTACTGGCAAATCCGCATTTGTCTGCGTAACAACCAACGGCACGTTGCGTATCATATTCCCACAGGTTAATGGAAAGTACTCTGAGGCACACACCGAGCTCGAGAGTGTGGTTTCGTCTGACGATTTGATAACTCATGCGGCTATCTGCGCAGACAAAAGTAAGCCCAGAACGAAAGTGTATCAAACCTCTTCTAACTAAATCTATAGCCAACACGCTTCTGATTGCATTTGCTACAACATCGAAACAACTTCGAGTAGTGCGTGCTTTAGTAGAATGGGGTCAACAGAAAACCGGAGATAGGAGTCAACCTATTCCCCATCAACCATTAAATCCCACCATTAAGACTCGGCACGCTGCTGCGACGAGCTGGATCCATGACGCTCCAACCGAGACTCTAAATGCATCAAATATGGAATCTTCGATGATGCAGTTGTCTCATCTAGAATTCCTACCCTCTATGACAGATTCCCAGGGACGCACGACTGCTCTCCCCACCATAATCACGGTCAGGTCTCATTTACCACCATCCATGTCACATTACAACCAAAATGTGCATACAGTTGTGGATAGGTGGGAAGTTCGCGATAAGCCGCAGACCGTTCATCCTGCTTTTGAGCAGCTGAGCTCGCGCAGGAACAGCGTTGGTACATCTCCAGGCGTAAGCAATAACCTCCCTCCACAGCTTTCAGAGGCTTATTAACTTTTCTAGACTACTTTCTTTCTAAAGAAACTCGACAGCTTTACTATCGACAAGATATTATTGACCATGCAACCGATGAATCTTGGCAAGGTCATCTTCTTCGCATATAGTGACAGTTCAGTTGAATATCGAGATCGAATAACTATGGCGGAGACTTTTACCGACAATGACCTCGATCGTGTTTGGCATCTTTCTCAGATTGGCCTTTCATATGGAGAGGATGATCCCTGTAAGTATTGCTCCAAGCTTCATATTCTGTGATGCTAATTCCAACAGGTCTTCAAGTTGCATTATCGCCTAGCTACTGCTCTTTAGTTCACATACGCAACGACGGAAAAGTCAAGTGGAAACAATTAGAATATCATTTAGGCGATATTGGAAATAGTATGGAAGATGGTAAGAGATAGAGAATAACTTTTCACACACTCAAAGCTAATCCGACGCAGCTCAATATGCTGCGGTAATTGCGGCTCTTGCATTATCCTGTTCAACCGCAGTTATGAGAAACGTAAATTACGATGATCTATTAGCTACGGCTAATAAATATGCAAAACCCAGTACGTTCACTCAGAACCAGGATTCTATCAGATTCATATTGACATTAGCAGATTTCGCCTTTGATTGGCTAGTCGAACTTACTCGGATTCTAAAGGCGCCTGTCGACTATTCAGAAGAGGCGCACTATGATATTCTAATTAGAAACACAACCATTCAATTATGTTTGAGTATCCAAAACTCTCTCGGTTTCCGTGGAGAATTCAATGCTCGTACATTTCCGGGCAAATTTTCTTGGCTTGTTCTTCAGTTACGGAATATCGTCGTCCTTGTAACAATGGCAGCAAACCTCAGCGTGCCAGGCGGGCCAAATATGAACGACAAGTCATCCCCACTTGATGACCCAGGTCAGTGTCAATCAAAGCATTTCGAACTTTGCTAATTCCGTTATAGAGGTGATCAATGCCTTAGCAGGCTCCGTTCGATGGATCCTAGATCTCATGGCCTGGCTCACAGATACTCTCCTAACACTACCCAGCAGCCTCCCACCCCACATGGACCTCACCAAAGTCAACGGATTTGCCCTCCCAGAGCTGCTTTCCCACCTTCGCAAGACAAACAACGTCTCGCTGCACCTCGTCCTCTCCTCACCCACCCGCGGCTTCCTAACCGCCATCTGCCGCCGCCTCTCCCACCTCGACTACATCGCCCGCCGCGCAATCTCAACCGGCACCTCCTCCACCCCCCGCGCCGAAGGCTCCACAAATAACGGTCCCATCAGCCCTGAACTCCGCGACGCCTACCTCCACATCGCCACCCTCACCACGAACACCATCCTGCGTATCAAAACCGCCGAAACCCTCCTCTCCGCTCTCACCGACGAAATCAAAACCGTCTATCAGGAAAGCATCCCAAAAGGTCAACCCGCTGACGGCCGTCGGAATGCCTTTGAAACAAAAATGCTGTTCGGCGGTCAATTTCCGGAATGCTTCAAGCAGGTAATCGTGCACCTCTACAAAAAAGACGGACTCCTCGAAACGGTCCGCGATGAAATCGAACCCGCGAAACTCTTCTTTGCGGATTTCTCGCTTCTCGAGGTTGATGAGGAACCAGCTAGTGTGGCGAAGCGCAAACAGGCTGGGAAGACGATGGATAGTTTCAGGAAAGCGTGGTTGACGAACCCGGTTAAGAGGAAGGGGGATGGGGGTGGGAGGGAGGGGGAGGGGAGAGGGGAGGGGAGAGGGGGTGAAGGAGAGGGGAGACAGGTTGCGAGATGGAGACGATGTGCGAGGTGTGCGGCGGTTATGGAGGATGTGTTGACGGAGAGGAGGGCGTTGCAGTGGTTGATTATGCAGCAGAGGAGATGCTTTTGTAGTGGGTATTGGAGTACGTTGAATCCTGGGGAGACGGCTGCTTAGGTAGTTTTTCATGCATCGATATAAGGTTCGAGCAGCATCACCTCTTTTCTATCTAATCCCTCACATTAACCCCCCATTCCCATTCCCGAGCATACCTATAAACTAAAGCACCAAGCCGGGTCCCAATCCCAGTTACATATCTCCGGTCCTACTTTCCAACCTAGGTACTGTATCAAGAATAAAATCACCCATTCTAAACTAGACGTCTACCATTCGCTTAGGAGTGGGTGTGCTGAGAGTAAAAGGAATAGATAGGTTTCGATTGGAAATTTGAGAAAATGGAAGAGGGAGGGGATTTTCTCGAGTTGGATTTTTCTCTTTCGAGTACACTTCCGTCTGTCTTTTCCTTTTTTATATCTAACCTTTCTAATATCCTAGTCCTCTCAACACTGTTCATCTCTTTCCTCTTTATTCTTATTCTTGACTGCTTGATCGAAGATTGTATAGTTTCACAAGGAGACGAGAACTTTCAACTCTTGATCTGCTATAGAGACACGAGAGCCCTAATTAATTCTGCGATTACTTTGTTGGCTTCGTAATCGGGTTAAGGGGGAGATATCATTAAGTTCCTGATATTCGATATTCGTATTCACCTGATCTTCTTCTACACAGGTTTAAGTTCTAAATTTCTCTTCTCCCCCTCTCTCCCTCAAGAGTACTCATAGCCGCTAATCATATATACTAAAGTAATACAACCCCCTAATCCCCCCCCTTTTTTCTCTATTCTCCACAATTAAACCCTCACCAAAAACCCCACTCTATAGAACACATCCACGAATCACGACCAATCTTATCCCATTCTAACTAGTGCTATCATTTCCAAAAGACCGGGTTGCAATTAAACCGGGTAGGGAAAACGCGCGAGAATAAGCCTTAGAGAAATTTTATTTTTGATCTCCGGGTAAGTTATTATTATTGTTATTATTATTGTATTATTTATATCAGAAGGTTTAAACCTTAGAGTTTCTAGAGGCTATAATGATGTATTAAGTTAAGAATATATATAAAATATCTAATTTCGCCCGTTTTTATTATTCCTGAAAATAATTCGATATAAGTGATATTAAATAGCCGATCTAATAATTCCCTCCTAATCCGATAAAAGTAGGGTCGTATTCTTTTAAAATAGAATTTAAATACCTTAATTATAATCTTATTTTATAAGAGTATTATTCTTAATAAGAGCGAACCCGGTTTAAATATTTATAATAATATAATTTCATAGAAATTAAAAGCCTTTAAAATACCCGTAAAAAAATAAAGGAAATAAATAGACCCTTATTAATTAAATTATAAACGTAATATATATATTCGTAAATCAATTTATTATCGAGAATATAATAAAAGGGATTAATAAAAAAGAGTATTTTATGAATATAATACTTTTAAAGGGATTATTTATTTATTAAATTAAAGAGGGATTAATTATTAACGGTTTAAAATATAATATATTCGAACCTTTAATAGTTTTCTTTTATCGAATCCTATTTTAATTTACATTTCCATATAAGCAAATTTTAATATAAAATTTTATAATATTTAAGGATTCTAAGAATTTCTTAAATTAATTTAATAACTTTTATAAATAATTAAAATTTTTATGGTTTATTATAGAAAGAATTTAGGGTTTAAGAGGTTATTTATCGAATTTCCGTATTAATTTCCGGTATTTAATAAAATGATTTAAAGTTTTTATTTTATTATAAGAATATTTTAAATTAATTTCTTTATATTAATTAATTTTATTTATTAATATATTAAAAAATATATAAAATTCTATTTAAATTATAAAGGAAAACCTTTAATAGAAGTAATAACTCCGTATTATATAAACTTCTAAAAAGATAAGGTATTTAAATATTAAAAGCTAAAAAATCGAGGAAAGTTACGTTTTAAAATATAATCGATAAATTATCCGTTTAATGAATCGATTTAGCTTTTCGGGCCTAGTTTTCTTCGCCTTATATTTAGCTTATAATTAATATTAAAACTTTAAATAGAATTTATTTTATTTCTTTTTCTTTTATATAAATAAATATATATTATTATAAATATAAGAGTTAGAAATTCAATTTTTAGTTTATATATTAAATTGAATTAAGAAATATATTTATAATAAAGAAAATTTTTCGTTAATTCTTTTAATTATAAAGCTATTAATTATTAAATATTAAATCACTTAAGAATCCGACTTTTAAAGTTTCCTTTAAATCTTAAAAAGCCTTAAAAAAAAACTTTAATTATTAACGTTAATAGTATTTATTAAATATATATAAATGAGCTTTAATTAATATTAATTCTCTTTTAATTTTATTAGATTTTCTTTCCGGATTTTAATTTATAAAAACGAAGAAATATAAAATATTTAAATTATTTACTTTATTAATTTTACCCTTATATTAAAACTCGATATAATTTATTTATAATAAAATTATAATTTTAATAATCAAAATATTTAAAAAATTAATTAAAAGCTTTTTATAAAATTAAAAATTATTATTATATAATATTTATATATTTAAGAATTAATTATCGAATATTATAATTCTAAGGAAATAATAAATTAGAATTAAATTCTTATTCTTAATATTAGTTTTCTTTAATTCTAAAATCCTAAAATCTTATTTTAATACTTTTTTCTTAAATTAGGAATTAAATATATTTAATTAATTTTAAAGTTATAATCCTAAAATTTCGTATTATAATAATATAAAATAAAGATTATTTAATAGTTTAATTTTTATTATTTTAGCTTTATTATATATTAAAATATTTAGAAATTAATAATATTTTAATATTTTATATTTAAAAATCAAAGTTTTTAAAATCTTAAAAATATACTTAAAATCGACTTATATATTCTTTTTAATCTTAATTTTAATTATATCGACTATATATTAAATCGATTAAATATTTTAATAATTGAAATTTTTAAAGAAAAAAATTCTTATTTTAATTTTTAAATTTTTATTTTCAATTTACGAAAAATAATATATTAGAAATCGATTAATATTAATAAAATTTTAAACCTTATAAATAGAAACCTTTTAATAGAATTAATAAATTAATCTTTTTTTAAAAAAAAATAAAAACCTTTATTATTTTAGTTTTTAATTTTAGAATCGATTTAATTTTAATTAATTTTTTAATTTTCTTTATATATTTTACTATATAATTATTTTTAATACTTTTATTATAATCTAATCTTTTATATAAGAATATTAATCTTATATATTAATAATATAAATAATATTATATTATATATTTTTTTATATAAATTATTTCTTTTAATTTATATAATTTATGTTTTTTATAATTAATAAAATCTGATTTAATCGCTTTTAATACTTTATTAATACTTTATTAGCGTTTTTAATCGTTTTTTCCGATATTTTTAATATTTCTTTTATTCTTTTTTTTCTTTTTTTTCCTTTTTCTTATTATTTAACTCTTTTAATAATCCTTATTACTTTATAATATAAGAGTTAAATTAAAAGAATAATCTTTATTTTATAATCTATTTTATTATTAATCCGATTAAATAATTTCTAATAAAAAACCGATATATATTTAAGATTATTATTTATTATCTTAATTAATCTTTTCCGATTATATTAAAATATTTAATGAATATATAATTAATAGTTTATTTTCCTTATTTATATAAATATTCTAATATAAAATTAAAGACTTTTATTTAAATAAAAAAATAATTTAAATCGATTTTTTAAGTTTATAATTAAATAAATAATAAGGGTTTTAGTTTAATAAAATTATTATATAATCTTTTTAAAAGTTCTATTTTTTTATTCTTTTATATTTTCTTCTTTTTTATTATTTATTCCTTTTTTAATATTATTATATATCCTTTATTAATATATTCTGTTGCGGATTCACTCTAAGGCTGCATCGGGACTAGACTAGCACGTGACTCCAGGGATGCATATAAGCCTACTCTAGCTAGCCACACTCAATACTACACTACACTCTTTCCGCCTCTTTCTGGTCCCCTCATTATGATCATGACCACCTATTCCCAATATATTCTTTTATATATATAGAATTATTTTATTTATTTATTATTTATTTCTTAACAATCTTATATTTTTCGTTTATTTATTTATATTATCTTTTATTATATTCTTTTAATATAAATAATATTCTTTTTTATTTCTTTTATTTTCCTTTTAATTATTTTTTAATCTTTTAATATATTTTTTTTATATTATTAATATTAGATTAATCGTTTATTTATATTTAAAACGTTTATTATAATATATTAAAATAAATTAGAAATAACGGTATTTTTATTTTTATTTCTAAAATCGTAATTAATATAATTTTATATATATCTAATATTATATATAAGTATTTATTTTATTTTATGATAAATTTTTTAATTTTTATTAACCGAATTTTTTTAATTTTTTATATGAATATCATATTATAATTCTATATATTATTATTAGCTTTATTATTATAATATAAATTAATTTAATATTTTTTAAAAATATATTTTAAATTAATTTTATTATATAAAAGCCTTAATATAATTTCATATTAATTTATATTTTAAAGATTTATATATATAAATAAAAGTTTAATATATTATTTTTAATAATAATATTAATTTGTATATTAAACTTTTTAAGATATTTAATAAAATATATTAATTTATATTTCTTTAAAATAAATATTATTTTATATTAATAAATTTATATTATTTATAAATCCTATTATATTTCCTTTTAATTTAAATTTATTATAAATTTATATAAATTCTTCATTAAAAAATAAGAATAAAATCGGTAAAAATAAAGATTCTTATAAAATTTTATTAATAATATTAATCGATTTTAATTTTTTAAATCTGATTTTAAATATATTAATTCTATTTATTAAAAAGTTAATTATAAATTAAATTAATTTCTTAAATAATCCTTTTTCTTAGAATATAAAAATAAGTTTAAAATAAAAGGTATTATTAAATATATTTATTATATTTAAATTAAAAATAATAATTATTATATTATTAATTCTAATACTTTAAATTATATATATTTATTCTATTAAGAATTTTAATATAATTTATATATTTTTCTTTATTCACTTTTTTATTTATTATTTGAAAAATAAATTATATTATTTTATAATCTTTATAATCCTTTATATTATAATCTTTTTTAATATTTTATTAAAATATTCTAATAACGCAATTAATTAATATATATTTATTATAAAATAATCCCTTTTCTTCGATTTCTTTAATATTATTATATAAATATATTAAAAAATTTATAAATAATATTCTAATTTAAAATAAATTAAAAATAATTTAATAATTTTTATTTTTATTTATTTTATACTTTATTAGAAAATAAAATACGAAATTCTTAATAATTTTAAGATTTTATAAAATTATAATTTTTTAATTATTTATTAGGTTTTATTTAATATAATATATATATTCATTTTAATTTAATCTTCTTTATATTTTTAATCGTTTTATTTTATATATATAAATTCATAAATATCGAATAAATCTATTTCAAAAGTTTTTAATTAGAATTTCTTTATTAAAAATTTTATCTTTTATTTAATTATTTTTATTATAATTTTCTTCTTATATAATTAAAAGAATTTTAAGATCAATTAAAATAAATAATCTTTTATATATGTCTATTTTTTAAATCTTTATAATTTTTCGTTATTTAAACTTTTATTATTATATACTTTAATTATTTCTTCTTTAAAAAATTCTTATTAGACTTTAAAAATTATTCATTTTTTTTTCTTATTATATTTTAATATTTTTTAAAATAAAGGGTTTCATAATAAACCTAATATACTTCTTTAATTATTATATTATAATTATTATTTTAAAAGAATATAAAATATTTTATTAAAATTATAAAAGGAATAAATTATAAGATTATTTTTAGAATTATAATATAAAATTCTTCGGTTTTATAATCGATTTTATTAATAATAATAAGCCTTCTTTTTTTTTAGAAAAATTCTAACATTCTTTAAGAATTCTTGAAAATTTTTAATATTTATTTTTTTCTAAATTTATTTAAATAATTTAAAAATATTTTTAATTTTTAAATTAAATTCTATTCTTATTAATTTATAATCGAAATTATAATTATATTTTTTATTAATCTTATATTTAATTATTAATTAAAAAAGAAAATTTATAATAAAATATAAATTAATTATTATAAATTTATATTTAATAAAAGTTTTAAACTTTATTAATATTATAAATTCTATTCTTTATTCTTTTATAAAATTAATTAGATTATTAAAATAAATATATTATATAAAAATATAATTCCCTTTTTAAAATAAATAATAAAGATTAAAATTTCTTAGAATAATAATATTTTTATAAAAGTTATTTTTAAGATTTTATTTTAATTTAAATAATATAAATAATTTTATAATTATATTTCATTAAAAAAACAATAAATTATAAATATTATAGATCTAGATTTTTTTAATTTTATTAATAAATTAGATTTAAAGATCTAGAATTATAAGATTTAAAATAATAAACCATATTTCTTAATCCTTTATTATTAATTCCTTTAAAATATAAAAATATATTTTTATATTTTTATACTCTTAATATAATAAAATATATTAATATATTATTAAATAATATAAAAATAATATATAATTATTCTATTATAATTCTTAAATTATTATAATTTAATATTTAAAAATTCTTTTTTTTATAAATAAATTGATTTAAATTAATTTTAATTTATATATATTATATTATATTATTTTAAAGATTTCTTTAATTTTATTTATAAGAAATATATTTATTTATCTATTATTATTTCCTTATCTATTATAACTTATATCCTTTCTATTATTAACCCTTTTATTAATCTATTCTTTATTTTTAATATATTTATAAAAATTTAAATATTTATTAAAAATTAATTAATTATAAATTATAAAATTATAAAATTAAATATTAGTTAATTTAATCTTAAAATTAATATTAATAAACTATTTAATACTATTATTAATATTATTACTTTAATTATTACTTTTCTTTTCTTTTAATTATTTTTTTATATTATTTATTTATTTTTAATATTATTTTTAAAAATAACCTGTCGGTAGAAAAGGCACTAGGTGGTTGCGCACGGGCCAGTCGTGGCCCGTGCACTTAACCGGAAGACCTTCGCACCCTTTCATCTCTTCTAAGAACA
>QYAP01000011.1:131748-172259 GCA_003988905.1 Hymenotorrendiella dingleyae
GTGATATCTACTAGCTGTACGAACTCCTGTAAGCCGGTCGTACACTAGCAGCTGACGCAGCTCGATATACTCTCCCTGTAAGGACGGTTTATACCGACATAACCTTATATCTATTTAATTTAAATCGAGATATATCTTTTACTTTTATAATTATTATTTTTATTACTTTATATTTATTTATATTAAATAATCTTTTCTATAATTTTTGTATTTTAATTCGTTTTCAATTATTTTATAAACTTTTATTTTATAATTTCTATTATATTTTCTATATTTAATAAAACTTTAATATACTTTTATAATATACTTTAATTTTTAATAATTAAAATATTATATAATTTTATAATTTATAAAAAAAGATTTATATAATTTCTATTCTTTATTATTAATTAATTTTTATTAGATTATTACTTATATTATTTCTAATATAATTAATTTTATAATAAAAAATAATTAAATTTTCTTATTATTTAAAATTAATTTTAATTAAATCATTTTAAAATTTTAATTCTAAATAAAAATATAAAACTCTCTTTTTAAATATATTTTATAAAAATTTCAAAATTATTTTTAAGATTTATCTTATAAACTTTATATATAAATATTAGATATATCTTTTTTAAAATCTTCTCGAATTTCTTTAATATAATTAATTAATTCTATTTTATTATTAATTCTTTTATATTTTTAATTATTATTATTTATATTATTAAATCTCTATTAAGAAATTATATTATTATCATTATCTTATATCAAAGAAATTAATATTAATTTTATCGATTAATTCTTTATTTAAATATTTTAATAATCTTAAAATTTCTTTTTTATTATTAAATTATATTTCAACTTATTTTTTTTTAATTATTATAAATTTAAGACTTTAAGATCTTTTATTATTAACTTTTATTAACCTTTTATTCTCCTCTCCTATTATTCTTATATATAATAACACTTTTAATATCTATTTAATCTTTTATTTTATCTTTTAAATATTATTTTAGATTTATAAAATTTATTTTATTATAATTATTAATTTTTCCTTAATCAATTATATAACTTCTATTAGAATTACTTTTAAAATTCTTTAAAATATTTTTAAATTCTTTTTAATTATTCTATCCTTTTTATAAAATATAATATTCTTATTTATATAAATGATTTAAATTATTAATCTTTAAATATTATTTAAAATTATAACTTTATATAGTTCTTATATTATTAAAGCGATTTTAAAATTATTCTTTCTTTTATTAATAGAATTTATTAATACCTTTTTAATAAATATTATTATTATAGAAAATAAATCCTTCAAAATAATAAAGGAAAATTATAATTCTTTATCGAATAATATATTTTTCAAATACTTCATTTTTAAAAAATTAATATATTAAATTTATTATTATTTTATTTCTTTATATTTATACTTTAAATAATATTATATAAAATTGTTATAATTATATTATATAATATTAAATCGATAAAGAATTATTTTAAATAAAGAAAATTTTATTAAGGGTTTAATAATATAAATTATATCGAATAATTAATATTTTATAAATAATTTATTATATACTTTAATTTATTATCTTTATTTCTTTTTTTCTTTTAATTTTTTTTAAATCGATTAAATATTATTAATTATAAATTAATTCTTTGGGCTTTTTATTATATTATTTTTATATATATCGAAATCGGTAAATTTATTTATAATTTCATTACTTTTAATTCCGATATAATTAAAGGATTAATAAATATATATATTATATAATTCTATAATATTTTAAACCTTATAAAAAGCTTATTATAAAGAATTAAAGATTTAATCTTTTATTCTTTAAATTATTAAAATATTATTAATATATAAATAAATCTAGTTTCATTTTATTAATAAAAGAATTTATATTAAATATTATATATTTCATAAAATAATTATTAATTAAAATGCTTTATTATAATATAAAATAGGGTTTAATATACCTTTTTATATAAAGCCTTTATAATAGTTTTTTATAATAATTATTTAATAAATATAAAATTTTAATTAAAGATTCTAATAAATTAAACTTTTATTTTATATTTCTTTTATAATTTATTTTTTAAATCTATTTAATATCTTATTAATTAATTATTTTTTATATTTTAATTATAAATCAATATATATATATTATTCTTTTAAGTTATATAAATAATATCTTAAGAATTTATAATATAATAATTAATATAATAATATTCTATTTATTATTATTATTATATATTTCGTTTTATAATTATTTAAATTATTTTATAATATTTTATTATATTTCTATTTTTTATAAGATCAATTATATTTAATAAGAATTATTTAAATATTTCTTTTTTATTAATTAAAATATATATTTATTCTTTTCGAATTCTTAAATCCTAATTTTCTAATAGTTTAATAGATTATTATATAAAGAATTTATATTCTATTTTATATAATATAAATTCATATAATAAATGCCTTAAAGTTAATATTATCGTTTATAAAGATTTAATATAATAATCATATATTTATTCTTAAATTATAATATTTTAATAGGTCTTATATATAATAATTCTTCTTTTAATAGTTTAATTTATAAAATATATTATTTGAACCTTTTATTCTTTATTAATTATCCTTTTATATTCTTTGAGATCCTTTTTTTTATATTAATTTAATTTATTTATATAATTCTCTTTCCTTATATTATTCTTTTCTTTATTAAATACTTTATTTCTCGAATAATTTAAGTTATTCTAATTGATAAAAGTAAACGTAATCCTTATTTTCCTTTATAAAAAAGATTATATCACCTTAATTTAAGCTTTTTTATATTTTTATAAAAACTTTATATCTATTACTTTAAAAGTATCTTATTTAAATAGCGTTATAAGAGTTATATAAACGCTTAACGCATAAAACTAATTGTATACCTATTCGCTAAATAAGGAACCGTTTAATCGAATGATTTTTAAAAGTATTATAATAGTAGATCTCTATTGCGATAAAACCATATCATTAAAAATTCGCTTTTATCGCGTATCCGTTTAGTAACAACGATGACGACCCCACCATAACCTCAACACCTCCATCATGTATTACGCTTATATCTCTTTAGCTCTCCGATAACTAGATCGAAGGTTCGTAGCCACCGCCGCGGACAGGCAGAGATTTCGACTTTGGTGACCATCTCCGGGTAAGTGAATGAGAATAAGAATCGCCGGGTAACCTAGGGAGAATAAGGAATCCCTCTCCCCCCTTAAAATTTCCTTGGAAAAAATTTCGAAATCTTTGATTTTGAGGTTAGCCTATAAGCTCTTCCCCTTCCCCTTTCTCCTCCTAGCCTAAAATTTTTCCCTTAGCTATAATAGTAAGTACTGGTATTTGTATTTATAGTTATATAGCGTTAATTTTTGATATTTTAATCGCACAACTGAATGATTTCTTTGCTCTTCGCGAAATGTAGGTAAGAGAGAAAATAGTATGTTTAACTTGAACTTGAACTTATTTTTTTTGGAAGCTTGGGTCGTGGATATTTTGCTCTACTCTAGAGCTTGATATAACAGGAAAGATTGTGTTGAAGGAATAGGTATGTAGGTGATGAACACAGCGAGGAGTATTCTCGTTGTGTAAGGCTGAGCGATATTGATATTGCCGAATACTATATATGGCACGAGAACGCAAATGTTGTATGTAGCCCCAGCTATCCTATCCGCCTCGAACTCAATAATAATAAAATAGAAGAACATGCCTCATAACTCATAACTCATTACAAACAAAAATCACAAACACAACCCCCCACCTCCCTACTTCGCCAAAACCCCCTCAACCTCACTCCCCCACCACCCCTTAAAATCCACAACCCTCCCCCCCTTCCTCGCCTCCTCAGCCGCAAAAACCATCGCATGACTCCTGATCACCTCCTCCAAACTACACCCCACATATTCCCTCTGGGCCTCCCCAACACCCATTCCCTTATTCTTCACCGCATCAACCGCAAGGATAAACTGTCTCACAAGCCCATCATCACCACCCCCATGCCCCCCACCCGCAAGATATGGTTTATAGATCGTTTTTTTGTGGGTGTTGAAATCTTCCACGGCGATGGTTTCGGAATCGGCGTAGATCTCGCCGTCGGTGCCGTAGATGTTGCTGTAGCGTTCGCACAGTTTCTTGGTGTGCGCTACCATGTGGAAGATTGCTGTTTTGGCACCACGGCCTTCCAGGGCTTTTTCGTTGTCCGAGTTTACTGCGGGGAGGGGATCGTTTTCCCAGGTCATGGTTACGGTTTGGTTATCACACACATCGTTGTCGGATTCATAGACACAACGACCGAACCAATTTTTGGATGAGATGATAGAGGCATGGGTTGAGTCTGTGTAGTTTTCGGAAAGTTTCGCTGTGATGGCGGCTTCACCTCCAGCAGCACCGCCTGTGGCAATGCATTCTTCGATTTCGGGGACTACGATGTCGACGGGCCACTTTGTGTTGCCGGATGCGAGACCTTTTAGTTCCGGGCCTAGGTAGATTTTCTTGGCCGAGTATTTGCAGGATTGCTCGATTGGGCAGGAGAGGCAGTTTGTGGCATTTCCAGCGGCCGTTGGTTTGCGGGATTTGTTGAAGTACTGGAGAGAGCCTGAGGAGCTGACGCTTACTGGTATATGGGCTGGTTGGGTAGAATTAGGTGGGGGTGAACATAACATCCATAATAGGAGGTCAATATCGTGACAGGATTTCGTGAGAAGTGATGGCGCGGTCGTTGACTCTTTTCGCCAATTGCCTCTAGTTCCAATTAGTCTGTGTTATCACCAAACAAGTATGGTACTTCTTTACCTAACGTAAGAATGGGTATAATGCCCTGATAGATAGGTTTAGTATGTAAAGCACAATAAGACTGGGGCAAGGAACTTACACCATCCAATAGGCTCTGTATGATTAACAGAAAGAACCTCCCCAATGATCTTATCTTCTAACAACAGTTTCCTCAACAACATATTATGCGGACTATACCTCAACACATGCCCAATGGAGAAAATCCTATCGGGCGTCGTATCCGGTAGCCTAGGAAGAAGCGCCCTATAAATATCCACACAATCCACCAACCTCGTAGCCAACGGTTTCTCACACATAACATGCAGTCCCAACGGCGCCAACCCAACCACAACATCCTTATGCTGTTCATCAAGCACACATATAAATGCCGCATCTACACCCTCCGGAACGACCTCCCCCCTTGCAGCCTTTACTCGTCGTTCTGTTTCGTAGACGAGGAAGTCTTTCCAATCGTCGAATTCCTGTCCTTCGGAAGGACCGTTTTTGTCCCATATATATGTTTCTCCAAGTCGTTGTCTCTTATACGCAATCGGTTCTGCGACCGCTACAACGACGCCATTCGACGAATCGCGGGTCGCTCGAGAATACGCGTTTCCTCGAGAGCCGGCGCCGATGACGAGAATGCGCGGGGGATGAGAGGATAGTGTAGGACGGGGAGGGGCTTCGAAGCGGTAGATGCCATCGGTTGGGGTTTCTGCGTGAGGTGCCATGGCTTCAAATAGAGACCTAGTCAAAAGTCAGAATTGTCAAGTGTTGGAATTGGGCGAGGATATACTACTTACCGCTTCAGCCTCGCTTCAGCCCTGCCCCGCGTTCTGCATGGGTATGCAACGTTGCAGGCGAGTCACATCGTTGGTATTTGAAGTGTTTTCCAGCCTAATCAAAAGTGGGACAAAAGTCTAGTTTGATAATGTGGAAGCCTTGGATTTGAGGTTTCAACTATCTGTAGTAAGTACTAGAAAAAAGGGTGAACGCTTTAAGCTAACCGATCAAACAAACCAAATTATGGCAAACAAAGTCGTTCTATTCTATGATGCGCCAAGATGCGGAATAGGTGTTTACCCGTTGGGAGAATTGGATTGAGGTGCTTACAGCTTATGGGGTAATTGATAGAGAGGGAGAATGTTTAACCGATTCTCTTTTATTACATTTGATATATTTTCAAATCGTTAATTCATTTACCTATTTGCTTGATTTTTAGAAATGCGAAAGGGGTATAAATAAAGAATACCCGTATTACATTGCGTGAACTATTCAAACATCTAGCTTACCCTGTTACAACCCCAACCCAAAATTTTCATCAAAAAACGATATAAAAAAGCTTTGCTCTAATAATAACCCCCCCCTCAATCGCTAATAAAACCATCAAATAAACTTACTTACATCCATCTCTCTAAGCTCCCCCTCACAACAATACCAACACCAACATCTAAATCCCAACATCCATATCCCCAACCCCTAACTCTAACCTCCAAGTATATAAAAATTTCAAACCAGAGAAACACCCCTAATCAATCAACTACTCCCTCCCTCTTCCCCTCTTCCAACATCTAACAAGCAAGCAATATCTCTACATAACCATCTGATTCCCATCCCTTCCCTATTTCGCATCATTCAATTCCAAAGTTTAAAGTCGAGCTCCCCACGTACACTCAGACTTACTGTATGGATCGAGTTTGCTTTTCCGAAAATAAAACTACCCACGGTACAAGCACTCGGCCAGTGGATACCGGGATGAGTTTTATATTTCGCACAGTCCTACCGAATACAATACAAAATGAAAAAATGAAGAAAACCTTGAGCAGAGCCGAGCCCTGCTTCCGCTCCCGAAAAAAAAGGGGCGGCGCGAAGATGGGCCGTAGAGTAAAATGATACGAATAAAAGATGAAAGCTTAACGCAACCTGGTAATATAGGTAGGGCATACATACTAACCCTAATGTTAAAAGACAAGGGGGGAAAGAAGAAAAAAAAAAGGGAAAGAGACAAGTCTGAAATCTGCGTCAAATTAGAAGGAAAGAGCGACCGACAACAGAAAAAAATCACTCGAGGCCTCGCGCAAGGTCATTAGATATGATTTCATTCATCCCATTACAGACTATCGCTATCGCTATGCTAACCCTCGTCTCATCCCCCTTCCCCCAGTTCATTCCGGTCATTACAATAAGCAATCTTACATGCTGGGAGAATTTACGAATGAGAGTCTTGGGTAGATAGAAAAAAGAGAAATGTAAAGTCTTTGTATTAAAGCTTCGACATAAGATACATGAAAAGACGAATTCCACCCGCTCCACCCACCCACAGCGCCAGCAAATTATGAATCGACTTTTCCGCCTCCACACGCCTCGGCTCGTTTTTGGATGACTGATTTTTGATTGATCGTTCGTGAGAACCGAGGGAAATATTTGGTTTATCGATCGAAAAAGACAACAAGGGAAATTAAATAGGTAAAAGGGGTGGGGGGTTTTCCATCTTTCAAAGTCAAAGGAGGAAATGGTATCATCTAGCGCGAGCCCCGCTCCGGGTACTACGAGTATGGCAGAAGTGTGTGAGCACGCCTGCTGATCCAGTAGCAAGGCAACAGATAGATGTAAAGAGAACATAATGCCGCTTGCTTGCTCAATCAAATCAAACCAAATGTGCAAACCAGATAGGAAGAATTGTCTGAGATCAGAGTTCCCTCAGTTCCATATCGCGACCTGGCAACTCAGTCTTCTCGTGCATGCCTTGGCGAGTTTCGCTGGTCGAGTATTTACTCTCGTTATCGTCGGAAACATCGTTCAAAACCTCACGGGTCAACTCAACGTAATCGTAAGCGAACTCGCCAATCTCAGCATCGTCGATACCAAGGATCTCAGCTTCCTCTGTGGCGCGAAGGGAGAGACCAGGGATGAGGTTCATGATGAAGAGGATGATGCAGGTTCCACCGAAAGAGTAGCAACCTCCAGTAATGGAATCAGCAAGTTGGTAACCGAGTTGAACCCAGTGCTTGTTGAGCCATCCACCTGGAATCTCACTGAAGCCATCGAGATGAGCTATGTAGTCTGCGGCGAAGAAAGCAGTAAGGATGTTACCAATGAGACCACCAACGGCGTGCTCGGCAAAGATATCAAGCGCATCATCAACACCGACGAGGAACTTGAACTTGGTGGCGTAGTTGGCACCTGCGGCTCCGACAACACCGTAGACGATGGCAGCCCAGGCTGGGACGAAACCGGAACCAGGAGTAATGGCTACGAGTCCAGCAATAACACCAGAGCAGAAACCGACGGTGGACCATTTGCGTTCAAGACGGTAATCGAGGACACACCATGTGATACCTCCAACACAGGCAGCCAAGTTGGTAACAACAGCAGCCATGACAGCGCGCATGTTGGCAGCGAGAGCGGAACCGGCATTGAAACCAAACCATCCGACCCAGAGGAAAACAGTGCCAATGACAATGTGTGTCACGTTATGCGGACGGTAGTTCAATCTAGATTTGAGGTCAGCACAGGTTTCAACTTGGTAGGATTTCGCATCATTGGTGCGCCAATTGGCAGCACAAATTTCGCGGCATCTCTAGAAGAAGAATACATACTCATGAGTGCCGTGTCCACGACGCTTGCCCAACATGATCGAGTACGCAAGAGCGGCGCATCCCGAGGAAATGTGCACAGGGGTTCCACCCGCGAAATCAAGTCCACCCATCTTGTAAACCCATCCTGACGAGTTCCAGGTCCAGCAGGCAATTGGGTCGTAGATAACGGTCGACCAGACAAACATGAAGACGACGGAAGGAAGCATGCGACCACGCTCGGCAACAGCACCGACGGCAAGCGCAACCGTGATGGCAGCGAACATGCCCTGGTAGACGGCAAACAGCAGATCTGGAATCTTTGAGGAACCGACGGACGGGGCGGCCAGAACATTGCGGAAGCCAATGTTTTCCAAATCCCCCAAGAATTTACCGGCGGTGTGCGAGAAGGCGAGCGAGTAACCCCAGAAGAACCATTGGAAAGAGACCACGGCTGTGGCCATGACAGAAAGCCAGATGAGGGACAGAGCAGACTTTCGGCGCGCAAGACCAGAGTAGAAGAAGCTACACCAAGTCACTTGTCAGCTTCCGTTGCACACCACACGTTGTTGAATTCAATGCAATGCACTTACCCGACACCTGGAATCATGAGAAGCACAAGCGCGGTCGAGGTAATCATCCATGCGATATCACCAGACTGTTGCGAATATGGTCAGCTTCCATCGCTCAGCGCGGTGCGCTTGGCTCTGATAGTGCGGCGGTACTCACCTCATAGTAAACGTTTAGATCTTCTGTTAGGGAATCACCCCCCGTCATGCTGGTGCCATTGTATTCGACGACACTCATCGTTGCGGAGGTTGCTCACGGAGAGCTTGTTCGAAGAGGTGGTGGTGTGATTTGGGCAATGGTGAAGTTTGGTGGTGAGAAAGGACCACGGCTTGCGCGATCTGTGGGGGTCGGGGGTGTTGGGGCTTGCAGTTCACTCAAGAACGCAATTGGGTTGTAAAAGAGTGAATACCGGTTAGAAAGCGTCGAAGTTGACAGTTGAAGAACGACTCTTGGCAAGGCGAGTTAGCAAGAAGCCTTTCGCTGGGGAGCGCGAGCTATTAAGGAAATCCAGATGGGGGACCCTTGGCGTTGTGTGCTTCGGGCGAAGTGTGGATGGAAGAAGATGAGGTGCAGCTCCTGCAGTGCGGGTCCAGGGATGGGAGGGCGAGGGTTAGGAGCTGGGGCCTTGAGTGGGACGAAAGCCGATCAACGAACAAGGGTGCGAATATAGACGGCGTGGAGTGGAGCGCCGCGCAGAGATGTTTCGTTTCGATCGACCGTTTCGTCGCTCAAGAGAGGAGATGGAGATGGAAAGGAGTGTGGAGTTGCGCGTATAGAAGTTGTGCTTTGGTGTTGAGAGAAAGAGAGAAAAAGGACGTGGAGGGAAAAGAGGAAAGAAGGAAACAGCGACCCGGATGGCTCGATCTTGATTGGAAGGCGAGCGTTCAATTTCGGTGCTGGTGGATACCCAACGTCTCCGTCTTGTACAGAATTGACGAGGCCGAGGAAGAATGCTACCAGCAAGAGTCTAGCGTGAAAACCGTTGTAAAGTATTTTAGGATTGTATGGATACCAAGACGCCTCACAGCCCTGTGCTGCCTGCAAACTCAGTGGGACAACCAAGAGCCCATCATTTGGGTATGTTTGGGCTGAGATCAAAATGCGAGACAAAGACGTCAGAAAAGCCTCTGGGAAATTGGACTTATAATTATGTATTTACAGCAAACTCCCCTCTATCTTGTTTACTACTTGGTCCGGGTATTGGCAAGATTGGCAGGTTGAAGAGGCTGGAAAAGATACACAGCAAGGCTTCAAGCATGCCCCTCCTCGAGTGGGAGAGCAATCTCAAATCGCAGCCTTGTTGATGAGCTGCCGCTCTTAGACACTAAAACGGCAACTATTGAAGTTGGAATATCCTCCCTTCCGTCTAGCCGTTGTCAAAACATACCTATCTACCGGTAGACTTGTCTTAAGCTCTGGTTCATCTCTAGTCTCTCTAGCCTCTCCTGTCTAGATCAAATGCTACCAAGACCGCATGCAGAAATGCAAAGGAAGAACTGATTCCTTCTAGTGCAGCTGCAACTGTAGTCCATGGTCACTTACCGCTTCTTCAAATAACCCAGTGCGTGGTACCTGCCTCTTCCAAAATTGGTACATGGCGACAACGGTTTCTGAACAATGCATTGTGGTTGCACAGATGAGCCCCGCGACAAAGTCGCACTCGAGGGCCTGGAACGAAGTAATTCCGACCCGAGGATTTGGAGTCTCCACTTTGAATCGGAGCAACGCAATTTGTGATTCGATGTCATTTTGCGGCGCTGGCCTTGAGTGGTCCATGCCAAGGCTTAGGAAAGGGATTTTCATGGGGCGAGTTGAGGTTCCACAGATTAGCAAATGCTCCTTGATTTGTCCAAACTCCTCAAACCTCGGCCAAAGTCCCCACGCGAATATTGGCATTATGGACCGTGAGGTTTTCTTATCTTGGACAGCCTTGTCAGCCCAAGTTGTCATGTTTGCAGTTGGCCTTCGCTTGACCTTTGCCGATTCCCTTCGTCCCAGCGCAACACTCGGACTCACAGCCTTGTGTCCCATTTCCACATTTCCACCCAAAATAGGGCCATCCGATAGTGCGCTTAAATCAGGTCGCCGTCGCTAAAGGGACAGGTTCATCGCAAGATACCTTTGGATTTCGTAGAACGAGAAACGAGCCGCTTCGCGCGGGTATTCTTTTTCACACCACGTCGTTGTTTATAGGTTTGCAATCCACTGCCGGGCTCCAAGGACGAACGCCAAGCGCTCCCCACAAACAGGCCATTCCATGGACCATGATACCACCGATCTCGAGTCTCCATCTTTAACCTTTGTGCACAGCTCAATTGGTGTCAAGATACGATCGAACCAGCCAGAGGCAAGGAGACTTGGATCTACCTGGTATTATTTAAAGACGACAACAAGGACATCGCGAGCACCTCGAAGAAGAAACACCACCGACCCAAACGCGAAAATTCGAACTCCTGTTTTTCAGAAGTGGGTCGATTTTAAACCCTGCCGGAGTCCATACAACCCCAACGAATTTGACGCCACAACACGGCCACAATCGCGATTTTACTTAGAGAAATCCTAAGTCGATGCGCGACTAAAAAGTAGAATATTTATCCCTAACCACCACCTTTTAGAATTTGGAAAAAAGTAGGCGCACCCTAACCCTTCATATGTATCGGAGGGTTATACCCTAATTTATTTTTATGTGGGTGTGCTGCGAAAGAGTCGCATAAGAGCCAGAGGAGGAAGGCGCACAACTCGCAGGGTTGAGAGGCGAAGCGAGGGGCGGAGCTGTGTGGTTGGTCGGATTCCATCATAGGCGAAAATCAACCCACACTCGTTCTTCACACGCACGCTTTCGACTTCTCCAGTCTCTTCGTTCTCCTCGTACAGCTCTTAATAGTCGAATTATGAGGAACAATGGGCGCCCTCTTCTGAATTGACATCACAATCGTCACTCGAAATTGACTTTTCCAACGGCCGAAGGGAACTAATTACTTGGCTACAGTATCCGAGGGGCATCCTTGAAAGGAGTTCTACAACGCTGAACGTACGGCAAGAACCGCAAGCTCGAGAACCCCGCCATGCTGCCGAAAGCTTGGTAGTGGAGAGCTATACTTTCCTTTCAAATTCAATTCTCCAATTCCAAACAATTGGCGCCAGCGCAGATGGCCAGCGATTCGGGAGAGTTTAGATTGAACTTTGCATCTACGACACAACGGCGCCGTTGACCCAGAAATGGAATGTTACCAGCATTTAGCTTTCGCTTTTCCGCGGCTTTTACCAAGGGCAATCGAATCTATGCGGATTCCGTTCCAGAAAACAGTCAAAAACGCTTTACGCTCATACGGAGTACCGGTACTGCGTCCTTTTGCGCTTGGGTAGGCCCTCGGGATGTAACGATACTGAACCTTCTCCGGTGGACCGCAGCCGATTTGTATACAGTACGCTTTTGCTGATTCTTTCTCCTCTTCAAACTTCTAACGGTGTGGAAAATCGATTGTTCGCTACTGCTGACCTCCGTAGACCTTCGACCAAGCCAGCGGCGCGATCCGTCATCGATATCTCACCCGCATCGCCTCAACCGCATCTCGTATCAACACTTGATTCTGATAGGAGCACTTATTTGCATTGCATCTACATTTGCTGCTGTGTTTACCTAATATATTCTTCAACATGACGCTGTCTGATATCGGTGAAGCGCAATCAGCATCTGAGATACCGGTGTGCACATCTCGTCCTCTTCAGAAGCGCTACGCGAATACTGCTTGGTTGGGATTCAACTCGGTGTTGCCCGGTGCGATGTAAGTGGTGGCCATGCCATGCTATGCGTTGCCATTTCATGCCTACTTTTGTACTTTCGGTCGAGATTTTCGGTGCAACCTGAGAAGCACAGCACTCCTACCGCCTCATATTTGTGCCACCAATCGAGCATCATTCCATCCTCCAGTCAGTTCGAATCATTGATTTCTCTTGGCAGCTTATTTCTGCTCATTTTGCTCGCCGTCTTTCTACTATTCCTACCTACCGGTACTTGGCCATGATACATTCCTTTTTGTCACTGCCGTTTTTCATATCACCCAATCCCAATCTCTACAGGCATCGTCTTCTAGGGGACCTAGTTACCCCACAAACCCCCCCACGAATCCTTCTGAAGGCGGCTGAGACGACAGGAATGGTACCCTCGTAAAGTGCGTAGGTACCATCCAATCGCATCACCATTTTCCTCTTTCAGAACCTCCAACCAATCGTGCAGATATCTTCCACGGGTCTTCTACAGTAAGTCTTTTCAAATCCTTGATATCTCGCGGCGACTCGCATGAAACACGCGCTCATGCTATCCATCTCTCTCTCCTCAAGCTTCTCCATTCCAAACGAAGACAACCACGTCTTCCGACGTCGTACTAACTATTCCATGCGTGGCGCTGCACATGTAAGCCACGTCCCCTGTGGTGTTACGGATTTCCTGGGAATGCCTACACACCAATTTGGATTTAAGGCTTGAGTTGGCTTGGTTGGTCTGGTTTGGTTTGGTTTGGTTTGGCTGGTCTGTAGCTCGCTGCATTATTTTCCTAGCTACGTAGTGATGTTGCAATGGGATTCACGGTAAGGGGTAGATGAAAAGTCCCGGTGGTGTCCGTGCATTTGGGGCGTTGTCTGTGTTTAGGGCGTTATCTGTGAGGTAGGTGGTGGTGATGGAAATAGAACATTGGGTTGTTCAGCCTCGTGAGTGATGGCGTTTCGTGTGGGTGCGACATTGGGGTGGGTTGGGGGGAGGGGATGGGGGATGGGGGATGGGGAAAGTGGGTAAGGAGGGGAGGGGGGAAGGCTGGAGATTGTGGGGGTTGAAGTTGGGGTTGTGGAGGGATATCTCCTAACAACTCCTATCTCTCCTCCTTTGCTTTTTTTCGAAAGCATTGACGGTCCCAAAGATAGCCTCGCAGGTTCATCCAAGTTCGTTTAGTGCAATTCCTTCGCCTGCCCCGGGAAAAGCAAAGGGAGACTAGGGATTACGGGGAAGCGGAGAATGGTTGGAGATACTGTAGTGCAGTTTGAACGTTTCTTTTGTTGGTAGGGGGGTTCGAAAGGCATGGCGATATCTGTTGTGGTGTGGCATCCTCCATCTAGGGCTGAAGAAAGAGGAGGGAGGGTTCAGGGCTGTTTGTTGTGTTTAGCGAGAATGGTAGGGAGGCGAAAGGCCTTTTGAATAGAGCGAGCTGGGGAGTTCTCTTTTGTTGAGATGTGTTTCGGCTATCAGTAAATTACTGCAAGTGCAGATGAATTGGTGGTTAGTCGACTAAAGACGAGGATAGACGCTGGGATGATATATAGGATTTCTGTCTTTTCATGTTTTATTTGTAGATTCATCTTCGCGTAGTTTCCCTTCTACGGTATTATAGTTTATTAACCCTCGGAATCGTGTTGTTTTCTATCAAATCACCTCTCCTTTTTCATGTCTGTACTGCACTTCTTTCTTGTCGCTTACATCTCTCCTATATCGATTCTATCCATCTAAGTGCCTCACCGGTACGTTGGGATCGGGTACCAGCATATCGATACGAAGGTTTCTGGAATAGGTGATGGTGTAAGCCACGTTTTTCATTCTGATAATCGGTTGGACTTGGAAGTTCGAAGCGTTGCTGTACAACTGAAGCTCTCTTCATCGTACCGGTACTAGCTCGCCGTTTTTTTTACACATCGAGACTGGTATGAAGGTGATGGAGATAATTATTCTATTTTCCGTTGAGGAGTTATAAGTCGATGTGGTGCTGCAATATAAACACACCAGCAGCACCACTTTCTCAGCGGCTATCTCGAATTCCTTCCTTCCCATCCTTAACAAGCGAGACCACCCACCCACCATCCTCATCCCATGATTTCCACTATTTGAAAAACGGGATTTTACCTGCATCATGTAGCTGCACGCCACGTTTCTGTACTTCGAGTCCTGATGTTGTAAACCCTATGCTGTTGTGATGTGTGACACGAGAACGGATGGAAGCATGCATCGAAGTATGTGATTGATGTACAATGTGTTGTTGTCTATTGAGAATAAGAGGGGGATGAGGGGAGATAGGAAATGTTTGAAAGGGGAGGTACTAGCTGGTGGGGGGGGGGGGGATTCATGTTTATATTGAGCACTTTCGAAAGTCGAAAATATGGAATCCACATCGTTTACCGCACTTGCCACAAGCAGCTTACCCTGTGAATAGTCTAAAATCTCCGTTTCTGTGTTGTAGATCACACACCACACGGAACGGTTTCAACTTGATATTCCTAAGCTAGACGTCAATAAATACTGAGTTGAAGTTCTGCTCGTTCGTATATGGGCATTAAAGTCTAGCGGGATGCATGGGACAGAAGATGTTATAATATGTTGTAAAATTCTTGGGCGAGGAGTTCGAAAGTAAGAGGAGAAGAGACGGAGTGGAAGTGGCGGTACATCTTGATTTGGTTGTGCTTAGAATGGAGAAGGAAGACCGTCGATTCTGCTACTGAGTTTTTTCCATCATGCATTACAACCCGTAGAGAATTTATATTCCTTTGCTAGGGTTGTGAATTACTGATAGTAGATAAGTTAGCCTTGTTATGCTCTCATAAATATCTGCCTTGATTTACTGCCCCCGTTTTGAAGGTGGCTAATAGTGGAGTAGCATACAGATATACCCTTTTCGAAGGCTCGCCTTTTTTTAAATATTTCTTTACACCGAAATTTCTAAGAGGTTCAAAGAGCAATAGAGCGTGTGCTTATAGAATGAGGCGGGAGTCTCTGTGGTGCTCGATTCTTGTGATGTTTTGGTATGTCAGATAGAATCCTGACGTAGAGACACTTAAAAGTACAGTAAATCCTAAGCCACTGAGTGACTTTCTTTGAAGGTCAAGGTTTGACTTTCAGGCAAGGTATTGATGGTTAGGCAGTCGATAATGTATCTGTGCGGAAGTGAACAATTTTGGCTTGGAGGACGAGAAGAACGAGGTTCTTATCGGAGGACCAAGTTCGCTTCTAAAAAGTGTTCCACGATGGCAAAGACTGTAGGAGGGCACTTCTACGTCTTTATTTATAGATGTGCAATGTGTATTTTGAAGAATTACAACATTGAAAACTTGCATTCTACATCTCCGCATATTCTTAGTGGGAGTTGACTGGGCTTTCATGTATATGGGTTGAGCTAGTTATAACTGGACGAGAAGAGGTTTTTTGAAGGTATAAAAAGGAAAGCTGTTGAATGCTCGACCTCACGAGAAGATCTAGTCACATTGTGCTAGAAGAGGTTGCCGGCTTGAAACATTGAGCTTGATCATATGCAGAGCTCCAGAAAAGGAATAGGGCTCTGGATAATTGGGAAATTATTGAAGTGTTCGTTTTGGAAATGACCGTCGAAGAATGATATTCATGGTCTCTCGTTGACCTGTAGCAAGACATGAAAGGAGAAACTGCACTCATATCCACTCGTGAAAACTAGCCTCTCGGAGATCCATCAAGAAAAATCAACAGAGTGAGGCCATTTGAACTTCCTAATTTGAAATGTGCCCATACACACGGGCCAAATTCGACTTACAACGGAGATCTTAAGTCCGGGAAGTGCCTGTCGGAAGGCCATGTTCACGGTCCAACAGCGAAGTGCAACAGAGGATCTTGAAGCTGGGAAAGGATTTTCGATAGCGGGTAGTAGGAGGTTGCTAGGAGAGGCCTGTCGGATGGTCGTGTTCACGGCCCAGCAGCGAAGTGCAACAGAGGATCTCGAGGCCCATTGAAAGAAGGAAAGGATTTTCGATATCGGGATGGAGGAAGTTGCTAGGAGAGGCCTGTCGGACAGTCATGTTCACGGTCCATGAACGATTTGCAAAGAACAATTCAAGAACGCTTGAATTACTGGATAGAGCAGAGAGTCCGCGGTAGTTCGACGGCACATGCGGTTCTCAGGAACGGCTTCTAGAATCGTCTCTAGGTAATGCCTGTCGGAAAGCCATGTTCATGACCCAGCAGCGAGGTGCAACAGAAGATCTCGAAGCCAATTGAAAGCAGGAAAGAACATCTAATACCGCTCTGAAGGATACTACCAGGAGAGGCCTGTCGGACGGTCATGTTCACGGCCCATGAACGATTTGCAACAAACTCCCCAAAGACTACAAAACTACTGAAAAGAGGAGGGAAAAGAGCTGCAGGAACGACTACCAGAGTACTGTCTAGGTAGTGCCTGTCAGAAAGCTCTACCCTTGCTACTGCAGCGAAGTGCAATAGTTCCAGAGAACGGGAGGATCTCAGACAATATGCTACAGGACGGACATCTTGATGTCATAAGTGTATACTGCATTCCCCAGCAGGAAAATTCTCACGCCAAGACGTCTAGTATATGCCATAATCACCGAGTAGCTTGCAACTCTGAAGCTTCACCTAAAAGGTGCCCGCGGGAAGCACCTCCCGTAAGCACTTGCCATGGGCGAAATTGACCAAATACCGGTATCTCAAATACCACCTCAAAAGCAAATTGAAGATACAAGCGGTGAAGAACAGATCTCACCCCCTCGCCCCTCAATGAAACGCATACACAACAACCTCTGCCGTCAAGGAATTGCCTGCCAAGTTGTTCTCTTTACAAACCCCAAGCTGCAAATGCAACAGAATGTCTTAACAGCGTATACTTATACGTACTGCCATTGGAAAACCAACACGCTCAAAACATAAAACCCGTCCTCTTCAAACAAGCCCCCGCGCCCAACGTGAACGCACATACCAAGCGTACCACAACACCAAAGCAAAAACAAAAAGTTATCTGGGAGTAGCTTGCAGCAAACCCTGTTCGGAGGCTAGAGTGCGAAATGCAACAAAGACTTCTCCCCGTCTCAAAATCTGTGGCAAAACGTGATGAGGGCTGATGATTTGATGTCCTTCTTCGGACATCACATCAAAAGGACCTTATGACGCACACGCCGCC
Source organism: Hymenotorrendiella dingleyae (assembly GCA_003988905.1). Lineage (NCBI taxonomy): Eukaryota > Fungi > Ascomycota > Leotiomycetes > Helotiales > Helotiaceae > Hymenotorrendiella > Hymenotorrendiella dingleyae. The sequence goes on from QYAP01000011.1 coordinate 149,628, forward strand.
TCCACGACTTTTATATCGCTTCCCAGGACTTGCCTGCCACATTTTGCCGACGGCGTAATTGCGAACTGCAACGAACACCTCTAAGCTACCGGATTTCTACCGGTTGCGGCAAAGGACTAGGATTTTAGAGGAAGTTTGATGGGGGCTTGAACCAACAGCTGATCTGGGTCACGATGCACGTACCATCCAGCGAACTCTTTATATCGATGGATTCGATACCGACAAAACTGCTCGTGGGAAAACTAGGCCGACGGCCAAACTGCGAAATGCAACAGGAATTCATCGAGTTGAGAATTGATTGGGGATAGTTAGCATGCGGAAAAATTTGTAACTGGTAGTTTCTTGAAACCCACAAGATGTTACTTGGTATGGAGAAGTGTGGAGAGAAAAGAAGCTGACGATAGGACCGCAAACAGAGGCGCAAAAAGATGCACTTTTCTTAATGATAGCACAATTTCCAACAAACGCAATGGTAAAAAACAGAACTCTCTCAAAAAGCTCCAAAAGATGCTGATACATTTTCCTGCGTACTGTATTGTACTTCTGGGTACTTCCCTAGAGATGGTTGGTATCATTTGCGTTTGAAGTGCAATTGTTACGCATGCATGCATGCGCCCGAACTCAGCAACCACAGAGAAAACCACATCAACACCACATACCAGCTTCAAAACGATATCACTGCAAGGGATGGCCTGTCGGATACCCCTAGTCATCGATCCATCTGCGAAGTGCAACAGACGGTCAAGAGCCTCAAAATATATGGACTAGACGGAGAATCGCTCTCCGGCATTGAAGCACAACGTCAGCGCTTATGGAGATCAAATCGAATCAACTCCCCTTTTTCATAACAGATGCGCACATATCACCCACCAAACCGGATAGTTCTCGCCGACGGGAAAATTCGCGAAGTGCAACATTGCAACGAGAGGTATAGAAGAGGTATAGAATAAGTTGGGTACACGGCATTTGACCGGCACTTTCACGGTTGCCGGATGTGAGTGGCTGGGGGTCAACGTCTCACTGGCGAATCTCACCAACTACAACTCTTCTCCTTCTTAGGTGAACCGAATCTGGCAACGCGGCGCGAGAGCGATGTGCAACAAAGTGAGAAAATATTGGTGAAGGAAAGTGACAATTATCATGCCATGACCTGTCCACGAGTCTACACCTCTTTCAGCGGTCTGGAGCGGTGATATTTTGAAGCATGAGCGATGTGTCTCAGAGCTTGGTCATTCTTCGTTCAAGCGCAACCTCAAAGTATCACAACCTCCGCACAACGTCAAGGAAAAGCCTGTCGGACACCCAAGTATACGCCACAAGATCGATATGCAACAGATTCTTCATGTTCTCATTCAAGCCTCCAAGTGCTCCATCACGCGGAAAGTGGTTAAAGAATTGGCTAGCCGTGATGTTGCATAGGTAAGGGGTTGATATCATCCCTACCATGTTTACCAAACTTCAACATTTCTTTCTAGGATTTGCCTGTCGGACGCCCTTGCCAACGAGACACTTGCGAACTGCAACGAACGCAATGAAGAATCGCATCTGGAAAGTGGTAAGGAATTTTATGTCAGTGCAACCCTTTTCGTGCTGGGATTCTTGTCAATATTACGGCCAACAGCCTCAAAAGCGCCACTCGACACAACGCACTTACCAAGTAACCAAACTTCAACAGAATTTTCCAGGACATGCCCTTTGGAAACCCAGTCAATTCATGAACCTGCGAAAGGCAACAAAAGGGAAATGCCTTGTTGCTTTAAGTCATAAGTTTGGCCGGCGAATCTCCATTATCGAGGTCAAGCGTATATGATCAACATTAACGCGCTTGCCGCGGAATATCAAAACTTTAAGACATTTCCAAGAACAAGCCTTCCAGAACTTCCAGAAGACTTCCAAGACCCAATTAATAAATTAAACTGCGAAGAGCAACAAAAAACGGCAAAATTCGAAACCTCCTGGCTTCGCCGGTGCATCCCCTCTGTCAAGGGCAAGCTCAACCGCTTCAACGATATCAACACACCTACCGAGCGGCCAGACTTCTAGACCAATTTTAAACGTTGGCTTGCTGGGAATCTATGTCACCATATCAATTGTAAGAATTACAACAAATTCTTCAATCTCTGTGGTCTAGATAGAAAAAAGACCGACGCATAATTGGAAAGTCCAATCAACCCTCACCGCTCAACAACAAAACAGTTTGCGAGGTCAAAAAAATTCCAGAGTGTTGCCAAGGATAATAGCAATCACTCATTCCTGTGCTCCATGATTTTCTATAGCGGCGCAAGCAGCGAAATGCAACGAAGTGTTTCTCTCCAAAAAAGATGCGAGGAGCTTCTACGGATATATCTCCATTCTTGACGTCGAATCCCCTGATTCCAGTAGTCGTCTCCAAGCTTCAACAAACCCTTCAAGGGATAGCCTGCCGGAACACCCACGTCGATGGATCAGTTGCGAATTGCAACAAGACCCAATGGCTTCATTTTCTAACAGATCAACCAGTATGAGAAGCAGCCACTGTGGAGACTAGAGGGGCCTACCACGCTCAATTGCAGCCCTACAACTAGGTATATCCCCGAATCCTTCTCGAACAACTGTCCGCCGCTTCCTCGCCAATCAAAATCCAAGGGGAAAAAATATGCGTTTCGTTTGAACAAACTTCCGGCACTCAACCTAGTCACCGTCTCCCACGCGGTCGGATCTCCGCACACGCCACGGCACTCACTTCTCGCCAGTATTCGAGCCCCTCCGCCGGCATTGAGCGGTACCGGGAATTGCGATCTCCAAATGAATGCGAAAGTTCTGGGCGGTAGGACTTTTGCATCTTGCTTGGGGGGAAGGGTGCTGAAATTCGCGAGTGAGCCAAGTCGCCTATACCGGTACTTTTATCGTCGCATTCGATTACCGTCTTCGTTCTCTAGAATTTAGCACCTTCCATCTCATCATTTTCTCATCCAAAATCTTACAATCCCATGCTCCTCCTCGATGAAAGCGCTTTGGCTTCTGAGTGGACAGCCAGGTGGATTAAGTGGATTTGATGTGGACCTGAGCTTGGGTTACATATGCATGCGTGAAGTGCCAGTCCGGTGGGATCCCGATTGCGAAGTGCAACAAAAGATGCAAAGTTGAGGATATTGAGTCGTGGTGGGATGGTATTTTGAGGTGGGAGGCCGAGGGTTGGAGGAGTGAGAGGGTTAGTGGTTGTGGGAACGAGGAGGATTGGGGGTTCGCTTAGGAGGTTTTGGACACGGATGAAGTGGGAGAATATACGAGGGGAAATGGTCAAAGCTGGGTGTTTAAGGAAGTTTCTTCTGTTTCTACGAATTAGGTTTCGATGTTGGTGCGATATAGTAGATCCTTACAAATATCTGACCCTTGAATATCACTTCCACATTGCGAAGTGATGATTGACTGCAAAGCCGAAAATCTCGATACCAGCAACAGGAACAGACGGCTTACAAGGATAAGGATCTAGTACAAATGCATAAGCTACTAGCCTTTCAGTGGCAACCTGCGAGACAAACGGCTTTTACTTCAAATGGAACGCCCGATGGAGCGGAAGAACTTCAAGAACCTTTCCAACAAACCTATTTGTAAGATATATATTCTCTCTACACTTTAACTTCCCCATCACCTCTCTTGAATCCTATTTATTTGCGTTTATTCACGATACCTGGATGACGAATAGCTATTGGAACCCCATGTCCCTGTGGATTTCATGATTCAAAGTCCTGACTCTCTAAATCCACAGGGACAAGCAGATTTTCAGAGAATATTATCTAGGTCCAGACTTTTCTAATACTGCGTTCGTGGTGGTCATTTTGCCTAGTGTTGAAGATAAGAGAGGGAAGTGCTGCTGCCGAATTCGAAGTTACTGTCGCGCAATATCCACTTTACAACCAGACTACTGACTGTATTGACTTTCTACACAAGATGTTGTGGTTCTATCCTGTTGTTATCTATCAGGCTGGTGCAGAGGATGTGTTCTGAGAGCATGTGATTTCGATGTATGAACAGGGCCCCCTTATTGTGATATGCTTTCAATTTGTGCCGGGTTGTATTCCCTAAATCGAGCCTTGGAGGATTCTTATAGGTCGTCTAACGAAGTGTAATTATTGGGTAAATATTCTTTGCCATCTGCTTGAATTCATATTGTTTTTCGTCTCGCTTTTTGGATGGATAAAACAGAAAGTTATATTCCAAATTTCCTCTGATGAACTGGTTCTGCCTACTTTGCCGAACTAATTCAATTATTCATATATTAAAATGCTTTAACATGTATAACGCGATACTGCGCAAATGTTCACCAGATACCTCATATTGGTGCGAGTAGCGTATGGGAATGCAGTCTTTCTACACTGGTACAATAAGTCCTCTCGTTCTGGAAAAGCAATGACTAATTTACAACAAGCACTCCTCTACAAGAAGAGCCTCTTCGGGAGATTAAGGACAGCGGTCCCGGCTGGAATCAACCATAAACGGACCGAAATATTGAATCGAACGGAATGGCATAAGAGAGAGCTAAGAACCAAAATATTTTGGACGATGGGGTATAGTCCGGTAATTGCACATAAACCGAAGTAATAGTAAAAGCTTGTAGAACAAGACTTCAAAGTTACAGCATGTTTTGCTGCCGAATTCGAAATTACTGTCACATTAGGTCATTTCACTTTTCACCCACAAAACTTTGCAATGCTTTTTATGCAAGTTTAGTTGATTGAGTAGTCATAATGCCTGTTTCTCTTTCTTTGAAGAGTTGACCAGAGGGAAATACGACCACCGGTAACTGGTTTGCCAAGTGAGAGATAAATGCCAATCGTGGGATTGCTGGACTTGGAAAACTCAACACGCTGGCGATAAGTATGGTATATATAGCCTGCCAATTTTCTTTTGTGTCCACTCAGAAGTTATGGAACTTGTGGTCGCTGATTGCTTAATTACGAACCTAATTAATGGCTTAAATGAGAGGAGAGAGGAGTATTATAAAAGGGCAGAAGATATCCCACAACTCTCCCATCCAACCCCGCACTCTACCGGTAGCTTTCTCGTGCACCAGCGTCATATCACCATGAATCCCGCCCAGATCAATTTCCTTCAAGATCTTATTCGGAGCCAAGCTATTGAAACACGTTTCCCGTGCTATTCAGCATCAAGGATTCCTACAGCAATTATGTGATCAACATGCTGAATTACTACCGAATCACAAAGTACTGTCGAACACGGAGCTACCCACTGACCTATTACAGTAGATAAACACTATGAATATAGGATAAAAAGAGCGTAGAATAACCAGCCGTTTAAGTGCAATAGTTCGATTGAATAACATCTCTCTGCAAAAAGGATTTAACGTACGAAGTCAATGGTGTATATCCAGGAGTCACCTTTCTCATCCGCTACAACGCTAACGTATCGTAAGGCCTGCCAGATATAAGAATAAAGGGACAGTCGGTCTGCTGAAGAGACGAAGTAAACTCCTATTATTTTCCTTTTTGGAAACGTCGTCGAGATTGAGGTTTTCTAGGGGGAGAGGAGCTTGGTATTTTGAGCAATTGAGACTGAGCAGATTCTGCGGGATTTGTATCATTATCACGTAATAGAGTACTCATCGTTTAGCAAAAAGAAATTGCACAATACTCCTGTGAAGATATTGAGCACGTACGGTACAGCACGTACGTCGATACGCTCGAATAGACTTCAAGTGGGCCAGTGGGCCAGTGGGGCCATATGGGGCCATAGTTTAAGTGTAGAGACTCTCCCAGGAATGGGTGAGGCTATTCAGACAATCAATCACTTATGCCACTTGATCGTACTAGCACCCTTCTGCCTGTGCAAGACCTTAAATCTTATCAACTCCAATAAATTGCGTTTCGTTTAGAAGTAAAGGGGGCTATCACGAGCAAAAATCGAAATTTCATCGGTACTCGCATCAATCAAGCCTCTCAGAAAATCTGGCAACGCACGAGAATTTTTTGAGTCTGATGGAATCCGCAAAGTAATTCAGCTTCAGGTGAAAGCCTTCATCAACTTTAATCCTAGAATGTGAGAAGTGTTGATGGTATTTGAGAATTGACAGACTCACTAACATTGAAAAATACAACCAAAATTCGTTAGTCTAGGTGGAAGCTATTGGGATTTATCATAAAAGGCGCCAAATCGACATCAATTTCTTAGTCCATCCTTCCCCATCCTTTCTCTTCTCCCCTGTACCTTCAAACACTCTTCTCCCCCCTGACAACAGGCGTCAACTTCACATTCAACATCTTCTTATCCCAAACAACATAAATGGGAGTGTGATCCCAATCTTTCACACCACTATCGAGCTCGACATCGAATTCCCACAGAACCCTAGCTAACATAAGGCGCAATTCCATGAGAGCGAGACTGTATTTTCCATCAGTAAATTTTTCGCTTAAGGGGCTGTAAAAAAGAACGCACCTCTTCCCTATACAGGACCTCGGTCCGAAACTGAAAGGTTGAAAGGCATGGCGACTATCGCTCTCGTAGTCGGGATCATCAAGCCATCTCTCAGGTGCCCATTTTTCGGGATTCTTGAAGTTGGCGTGCGTGTTTTGGATTGCGAAGATGTTGATGCCGGCTTGTGCCTGTTGGTAAAAATCGTGATTAGTATAATTGAACCCTAACTGATCTTCAAGGTACTAGTGATATGATAATCGGGTAGAGGAGTTTGGTACATACCCCTCCTGGCATCCAATTTCCATCAACGAATTCCCCGCCCTTCGGCACCCTCCTGAAAAACGACCAACCTCCAGCAGGGAACTTCCTCATAGTCTCATTGAGAACAGCCTGAAGAAACTTCAACTTGTTGATACTGACCACATTCATATCCTCTGGACTCTGGAACGCCTCTCTCACTTCTCTCACAATCTTCTGCATTGAAGCAGGATTCGAGGTTAGATAATAAATAGCCGCGGAAAGCGTCGTGGCCGTTGTCTCACTGCCCGCGATAGCAAATATAGAACAGGCGTCCTGGATTTCCTTGTCTGTGAGACCACTCTCTGGTTTGTACAAGTTACTGGATAGGTCATCACGGTCTATCTTCTTGGCCTTTCGCCGCTGGACCATCTCTGCCACCATCGCTTCCTGATGGTCGTTTTTCTCTCGGGTGGATTTTGGTATCAAGCGCATGGAAAAGCGGAGGATGTTAGGGTAGTACGCCAGCGCCTGTGCAACACTCATTTGTTTGAGAGTGTGAAAAAGGCCATCGACCCAGGGATGGTAACCCGAATTGTCCAGACAGGAAAAGGATTCTGCAAAGGCGAGTTCGCCGATTACATCGAAAGAAAAGAACTTGGGTTGTGTCAATTTTCACGAGCGAGATAATGAATAAAGGGGGGGGGGGGGGGGGGATCTCGACGATTACCCCTTTCGATGCCTCTACCTGCAACTTCTGAATCATAAGATCAATCTTTTCCTTGACAACCGGTTCCTGCATACGCATCGACGCCTCCGAAAAGCCCCTTCCAAGCATGCGCTTCCAACGAGCATGATCTTCCACATACGGCGTCGTCGACAACTGTTTCGGCGCAAGCGGATTTGTGTAAAACTCCGTATCACGATTCATCCGTTCTTTCCCCTTAGTCGTACCATAGATATCATCCCACGCCTTCGGATTAGTAAACAACACCTGGTTTGGTGAAAAACGAAACACCGGCCCGTATTTCTCATGAAGCTCCAGTGTTTTTCGAGACAAATCCCCGTGTGCGATCTGGTATGCGGCCCATAGGCTTGTGCAGGCTGCGAGTTTTGGGCCTGGGTATTTGGCTAGAGGATGTAGGGTGAGACGATAAACGATTTTGGTGATGCTGAAAAGGAGGAACTGAAACTGAAGGTAAGTGTTTTTCTGCTGATGGAATGGTTAGGATTCCGAACCGAAATGGCAAGAACGCTTGGAATTGCCCATACGCCCAACGACTCATAGAGGTGATAATATATCACGCTGAAAGTATCCCGAAGGTTACGAGCAGACATTTTTGAAGTATGAGCCGCACTCTCAAGATCGAATATGTGAACTCAAATTGTAAATGCGTATATTGAGTGAAGGAAAGGCAAATTTTGGCTTCGAATAGGATACGAAAGAGCAATTTCTGCTGTGTCAAACTCTTGCTTCTTGGCCTAGCAATCTACGAAAAGGAAAAGCGGAGAAATATTTGCTATTTTTTACCTGTAGCATAACACCCACACTAATCACGTCTTACTTGGTATGCATGTGTTTCGGGACACATACCTTTACGGGATGCATCTGTTCTCAGGGTTGCACACATCAACAAGAGTCAAGACATTATGGCCGATTTTCCAAAGCGTCAAATGTTGGAGTGCATTGATACCCTACCTTTTCTCCTCATTGAAGAAGGATCTGCAATGCTCTGCCTGGAAGCAAACACTCTTTCGTGCCACACCCATATAAGAGTGGATCTATACCTTAGCTATCTTCCTCACTATGTAGTAAGTGTGACCACTTCGCTGACATAAGATGAGCGGGTTCTTACTGGTCCTTCTGCACGCCAATGTTAGGAGGGGTAAGTGCGACTGCAACGAGGCTGTTCATGTCGTATCATCCAAACCCATGATGGTTGTCTGATCTGAATCTGGATATTGCCCCGCACTTTCGCGGATGCTTCATTCCATTGGAAGCATTCAAGCATGAAAGCACGTAAGCAAGCGGTCGCTTTCGTCCGTATGCAGCAAATATATGGTGGCGGAGATAGAAGGCCAAGACATCATGTTTTCGCGACAGGAAAGTGTGCAGGAGAGGTTACTTCAACTCCACATATAGCCGGGTTGCGGTTAAGTGCGCTAATCCAATGAAGCTTAACATCACGACGACATCTAATTTTTATCGAATAACATCGCTATTTCATATCGGCAAGAAGTCGAGAGAAATGCAACAATCCTTTTGACTTCAAAGCAGAGCCCCAAAGTTCTTCGCTTTGCAAGTTTATCTGATCTATGCTCAAAAGGGGAACGAAAAATTTCAGCTGCCTGCAGAATTGAACGCTAACAGTAATCACCTACCTGATCACTTCTTGCCTCTTGAACGGAGGCAACTATCCCTACCAATTGCAGCACCCTACCCCCATTTTCAAGTCACACTATCCAAAGGGTAAGCACTACTTGACAGCACAAGGAAACGAACATGACACTTAATAAGAGATGAAAGGTACATTGATTAATAACACAAAAGAAGGCATGTTTGCTCTGTAGTGAAATCAAACACATGGACCAAAAAGACGCAGATGCATATGCTTAGGGCCAACATATTCTTATGGTGTAGCTTGCAAGCAGCCGATTACAGGCAGGGATCAGGAAGTATAGATAAACGCGTTGCATGTGACAAGGAAGGCAGACCAAATCAAGGACCGGGTGGATGGAACGCTGATTTGCTAGAGCCTGATGCAAGCCGACATATTCTCCAAAACTAGCGCTTCCAACGAAGCGAACCGAGCCGAAGTTCAAGTCGGCTCGGTCCGGCTCGATTTAAACTCAATACTGTACCACTCTCCCGTTTTGCTCTAAATTCTACCAGATAATCTGGCACATTGAGGTTGCAAACAAGAGAAGAGGCAGCGCGTTGATATAATAAATGCGGTGAGCTCTTCCTGCATATATCGAGGTAAACAAGGTCAACAAGGTCAACAAGGTACAGAACAAGATTCTTCAACTCTCCCGTCTTGATCATTACTACCCCCGAACATTTCAGAGAATAAAAGTCAAAACGTGACAGAAGGAACGGGGTTTAAAAGCAACAACTGCACCACGCTTTCCCCCTTCTCTCTGGCTTAGTCTCAATCGCCTCGAAGGCAATTCTTCCCGCACTTCTGTGTTCAAGATAGTAACTTGCGATTGAAAAAAGGCTTGCCGACTTCCTAACGAGCCAAACACGCCAGAGAACTTCTGGGAGATTACGACTCTAGAAAGATTTAGAGAATAGAAATCAAAATCGGACAGAGGAAACCAATTACCAGCTCCACCCAACCAATAACACACGCTTTCCCATTCTCTCACACCTCTCACACCTCCCTCTCCAAAAACAAACCACTAAAAACATCCCCTTTCAACCCCCCGTAAACCCCCCATCCTAAACAAAAACTCCAATAAGATACCTCGAGGAGTACCCAGTTTCGCGTACCAAATTACAAACACGACGTAAGTGGCCACATATATAGACAATACAGACGCAGATGCTTTAAAATTGAATATAAACAACGCAACGTATGAGATTGAGAGGCGACAGATAGTGCAGGAAATTTAGGAGATAGGAAAGAAGATCATGATGATAGCAAAAACTCAGACAAATGAAAGTGAAGAAGCTGTTCTTTTTGTTATTCCCCGGGACCACAGACCCTCCCCCCTTTCCCCTCCAGGCATAGCCATTCCTCTTGCTCTATTCCTCGTATGTCTTTTGTACAATACACATGGATCCCATCTAACGTACAATTATATACAAGCCCCTCTCTACTCCGTACAATCACCTTTTTTGTCACACCCAGCCCCCTCAGCTCAGGAAATTAATCCCAACTCCAAACTGCAACCCTTTCCGTGCCTCTTCTCCTCTCCTCATCACAAGCGGCACAGCAAAATTCAACTCAAACCTCGCAACAGGATGTGCATACACAAGTCCAACACCCGCTGAAAGACTTGGCATACCGTCTGCAAGTTGGCCGATGGTACTATACACATTCTTTTGCGTATTACCGCCGGTTTCTTTAAGTGCCAAAAGTCTGCCTGCGTTTCCAAAAACCTGGAATCGTAGTGGTTTATCTTTACCCACACGTGGGACAGGAAATAGGAGGCTCGCAGAACCTGCAGCGAAGACGTCACCTCCCACTGCATCTGCTCCATCTCTTGGACCAAGGCCACCCGTCTTGAATCCTCTTATATCCGTTGGCCCACCAAGCTGGAATCGATCATTTATTCTTGATGGCTGGGAGGTAGAGCCAAATCCAATGGGTAAGGGATATAGCATTCCTGCCCTGAAACCGGTGGTAAAGCTTACGCCGCTATCACCTTTGATACCTGGAATTGGAACGGCAGTTGATGCTGATGTCTCGATTTCGGATTTCCAAAATGCAACATCTCCCTGTAATGGACCCCATCCTGCTATCTCGGAAACGGTTTTCATAAGATAGCCATTTCGGGGGAGAAAAGGGTGGTCTCTCTGGTCATTGGTCCAGGTGTGTGATATACTGCTTTTATGACTATCTCCCGCATCAGTTCGAACTGTAGGAGAAGCCGTTGCGCTTAATCCAGTGACTTGTCTCCACAAACCCGTGTAACCCAATTGATGCCTTGTGCCTTCTTTTGTTGCCCATGTATACTTTAAATTACCTCCCTTGAGTGCTTCTTCATGACTTGCCCATGGTTTCAACGTTGAGCTGGAAAGGGCGTCAATTGACAGTTGTTTGTCCGGATCGCTGAGAATTGGGGTATCAAAAACGGCTTTGTATGCAGACCGTGTACTGGTTCCGGCTGAAGCGTTGAACTCAAACTTTTCAGCTCCTCCAAACATATTCCGCCATGTAAACGTGGTGTATGCCGAACCCTCTAAATTGCCAATATCTGTTCCCGCCTTGAGACCCACGCGGCCTCTCTCGAAAGCCTGTATGTAGACATCGATATCGGTAGGAGTAGAAGAGGGGTCGGTTGGAGAAGGTCTGTCAACAAACATAGATATCCCATCTCGGTAGATTTCTGCAAGATATCAGCATGATCCCATCTACTAAGCCGGGCTGGGTTGCGAACCAAATCGGCGAAGCTTGTCTGCCGCAGATCCCACCTCTTGTAATGCTTCGGAAAGCGTGTATGTTTTTTGGCGATTGGCGCTGAGTATAGGGTCGAATAAACGGTCAAGGAAAGATCTCCTGGTATTCGTAGCTCCAAGGACTCGAATTGAAGAGATGGTGACTGGGAGAGTGGAATTGCTGGTGACCTGATTTCTTTTAGGTTTCAATTGATACAGAGAATATATGTGTGCGCACCAATTGCTTCAGTCTTTCTTGCGCCTGCGCATCTAGCGCACTCATTCGTTCTCGAACAATTCGCTCTTTTTCTTCCTGCTTCGTTCGGTCGGTCTTGCGGAGACTCTCAAAGAGCTATGCACAGTAAACAATTAGCAATTGAGCTTTTATTGAAGGATTTCTCAGCAAAAATCAATTTTATATTTCAAGACTCGACTTACATCGTCTCCAGAATCCACAGGGGAAGCCATCTTGAGCTTCGAGGGCTTTCTTTCGCGCTGCTGGACAAGACGGGAATCTACTAAGGAATATATCCCCAGGCTCGGAAACCTTGCTTACATAATACAAATCGAGTAACCTCGGCGAGGCTGCTGCACTAGTAGATTCCATGGTCCGAACTTGATTCACAACTTCCTGGAAAATAAACAGGAACGGATCGAACCGAAAATTTTGACACCAGCAATTTTTCCTTAAGCTTGTGACCAATCCTTACGAGGTATCGCGCATCCTCCTTATTAAACTATAAAGATTCGCCAGTCCACCTTGACTCCTTCAGATCGGCCAAGCCAGTGAGGGAATGCCGGACCCGTCGTAGCGCAGCGCCGTAGCCTCCTTGTTCGTAAGCACACGACACCACGACTTCCCGATCTATTCAACCACTCTTTAATCGTTGTTTCCCAACCCATTCACGACTCCTTTTTGATCTCGGATTTTGGTCGAATCATCTCTTTTAGTCAATTTCCGCCCAGACTTTCTCGCACCCTTCTCCCCATCGGCACCTTTCTCTCCTCGTAAATCAAACATGGCGAGTCGCGCGGCCAACAAAAGAGTATGTATCTTCTATCTGCAGGCAACCACAAATATACTAACTAGAGACAGCTCACTCGCGAGTACAAGACTATCTCAGACCACCCCCCACCATTCATTGTTGCGCATCCTTCAGAGACCAATATCCTCGAGTACGTTCAATGCCCAGTTTCCAACCTCACCTTCAAGCGCCCCGCACTGACCCCTCTCTAGATGGCATTATATTCTCACCGGACCACCAGATACTCCTTACCATAATGGACAATACTGGGGGACATTGGTATTTCCTCCCAATTATCCTTTCGCACCTCCTGCCATTCGCATGCACACCCCCTCTGGCCGCTTCCAATCCTCCACCCGACTATGCCTCTCTATATCGGATTTCCACCCCAAGTCTTTCAACCCCGCATGGGAAGTCAGCACTATTTTAATCGGCCTTCTTTCATTTATGACGAGCGAGGAAATGACAACCGGATCTGTGGGCGCAACAGAAGCAGAGCGGAAATGGGCAGCGGGAAGAACTAGATGGTGGAACAGTACCGGAGGTGGAAGTTGGAAGGGCGAAGGTGTCAAAGTACAGAAAGGAAACATCAAAGCTGGAGATGGAGGTGCAAAATTCCGAGGAGAGTGGCCCGAACTGGATGCGGAGAATTGGAAATGGATGAAAGAGAATAAGATCGACCCAGCGACTGGCAACCCTATTCCCGACCCAAACAGTCCTCAAAATTGCCGCCCTGTGACGGGACTACGAAGACCAAATGGAAGTCAAGCTGTAGTAGGTGCTGTGGTTGAGGGTGGTAGAGTTGTGGGAGAAGAGGGAAGAGGTTGGATCCGACGACATAAACTGATTGTAGCAGGAGCGGCCATCTTCACATACGTCCTCATTGCGCGGTTACTTGGAAATGGTACGAATTTGAAATAATAGCGTGGTCTGACTTTTGATATGGAGGCCTTTGTTGTAGGATTATTTTGTTTCATCAATTTTCGAAAGAGCAGCAGGTTTGAGCAAGGCGTTACGGATGGCACGTCAGAATATCGGTAGAGTTAGCGTACAACAATACCTAGGTATCCAAGCGACTTTCTTCTTTTAATGCACGCTCCTTGACATTTTGTGAAAACTGAGGTCATGAAGTGGTAAGTTTGGAGGAAGTCTTTTGTTATTCCGTTTTACAATAAGGCGTAAATTAAATATTTGGAAATTTGGTGCCCTATCTATCCCTTCTGAGATCTCAGTCGTCTCGCTCATCCAGTGGTGGCGGTCTCATTCCACAAGTCAGTAAGTTACAGAGAACGAGAACGAAAGCAAGGGCGTGAGGCATTTGTTCTTTGCGAGTTTTATGCATGGTGGAGAGTTTGTTTTGGGATTTCGGAAGATGTGGATAGGGGTGGGGATGGGGATGGGGATGGGGATGTGGTCATGATGACGATGGAGAGAGTGAGGATGAAACGAAGCGGGTTCAGTTGTGATGGATGAGGGAGGTGGTGTTGGGATAAGGTGCTTATGGTGTTGGTGCTTAGACTATTCTTGCCGGGTTACCCTGTGTGTATCTGCTTTCTGAGGCGAGGAATCGAGGATGCGTGTCTGTCATGGGTGAAGAGGGATTGTACGAAGACATAACTTTGCTGAAGTAGGTAGAGTAAGTAAATTTTTGAAGACGACCTTCAATTGCACGATTAGGGGGGAAGTCCCATCACATCTGATTTATATTCAATTCACCTCTGAATCGATTGAGATATTGAAGGACTAGTAGAAACCTTGCACCGAGTACAGAACTGCAAACCCTTGTAAGGTATTTTCGACTTGTAGAACGGTTTGCTAGTTCACGAGAAGTGCTTGATGAGGAGATCACCGAGTATACTTTAAATCCACCGAATAGATTATTCATCTTGACAAAAGGAAACGATTCCTTGAGAGCATCATCATTCTGGCAAACTACCAGTAGACCATACATCTCCAGTCTTCATCCTCACCGTCTCTCCTCCCTTTCTCAACAACCAGTCCACCTGGTATTCGAGAACAGCGGCCAAGACTTAGGGCTCGCCAGCACAACTCTGCATCAACACAATCTTTTTATTCCCCACGGTGAAAAACGGTCTTTTCGGCGACCTAGCCGTCATAATTCATACACCGCTTTCCTCATCTCCAGTTCCCCCATCTTGGAAAGGGGGCAAGGGAAGGGGGGAAGCCCTAAGGTGACCCCCATACGCTCCGGGCCGGCCCCGCTGCGAAGATTGAGTTGTCTCGACCACGCTTTCTAGCGCGCTTCTCTTAGCGGATAGAGACCCGGTCGTCCGGTGCTGCACGTGAGGGGATACATGCTTCTCACCGCTAGGAACAGAACGTGTTCGAGAATTTAAATAAAGTAGATTTGTGTTCTGGCGCGGAGTGGAAAATGGAGTGCAGATTTTGGTTGACAGAACTGGTTTCAAGGGCTAAAAGTTGCTGTCTTATCTATTTTCATAGGGCGGATTATGGAAAGTGCGTTCCGCGGACGCAAGGAAGGGACGAGACGCTTGGGTGGTGGTGGTTTGTGGAGCCGATGATCACCCGGTTTTGGTTATCATAGGCTTGGGATGCCTGGATCTTGGGGATTGCGAGGCGGGTTTCACCTAGTTGAGATCAGTCACGGGGTGGTTTGGATTGATTCACTGAGGGACATCAGGACATCTTAGGAGGGCAGTTAGACTATGAGTTTGTCTGAGTTTGGTCGGTGACGATGAAGAGGCATTTTTATGCCTCTGGAGGTCGCTGCCGTGGAGAAGGTCAAGTTGCGCTCTGATAGAGGTGTTTGAGGTTGGATTTCCAGTAAAGCATATCTGAATGTCCATCTCGATTGTCTTCGGCCAAGGGGGTTTGGGGGCTTGACCCCATGAGCTACGCCCTATATTTTGGCTGGATGATGGTGGTGTTCGGACGGGCGGCATCTTCACATGCTCGATGGTTCTTGCACCTCTAAAACAAACAGATGAAGCCCCGAGGACTGTGGTGGGCAGTTGATCCTCGATTCCTCGTGTCCCTGACGTATGGCCAGTTTTTTTTACAACGGCATGTGAGAACAGCAATAGGAAATGAACTTCTTGATTGATATAACTCTCATTCTTCTACCATTTCTCGAAAAGGTTCCTGACTTATCCCCTCACAAATATCGGTCACCTCATCCATCGCCTTTTCCCTCACAAAAGCACGACTTCTGCATAATTCCGGGCCTGAACAGCACATCAAAACAACAGGCTCGACCCGTCACTCTCTGGCAACGCGCGACATCGGACGAAAGCCTGCATTCACAGGGAACCCGTTTTTGGAGTTGAATGCACCGCTGCATCTCGCCATTGCAGCAACGTGCTTCAGTGGCGGTCTACACGCGCCGAGAGCCTATGAGTGGGAGCCTCAGATCCACTCTTCAGCTGTCGCAGGGCGGCGGTACCGCACAATCCAGACTCCAGTACACCATCGTACACCACCAGCCAGGAGAAAGCCAGCCAGCTCGAAACTGCAGCCATCTACACTTGCGCTGTCAGCTTTCAATAGAAGGCCAGGGCCAGCCATTGCCGGCGCACATCTTGACATATGCGCCTTGTCAGACCAAGCAAGGCTTGAATTCAAGGCTTGAATTCAAGGCTTCAAGGCTTCAAGGCTTAGCGTCAATAATCTCTGCAAATTCGATAACACCATCGTCCGAAACCCCTCCGGTCAGCCACCCTATCGTGGCTTGCCGCCATCCATTCGGTGGGGTTTGCTAGGGTTGGCTAGGGTTCCCCTTTAAGAACGTGACAACCACCCCTCCGCGAGCCAACGACCACTCCACCCCGGTTATTCGCCGCTTGTCGTCCACAATTAGTTAAAACATTGCCCTCAAAAAGTCGGTCACCAGAAAAATCATTTGATACTTCAGATTGCGTGGTGACGGGGATCACATCCGTCTTGGCAAAAGCCGTTGAAGATCCGCTTAGTTCACTTATAAGAGAATTCGGCGCGCTGCTGGGGTTGTGGTTTGCTCAGTTATAATCGTTTGATACCCCACCATCTTGCACCGCCGTCTAACGAAGTCACAACATTCAGCGCGCACAAAACGAGTCCAAATTGAGGAGAAATAGGAGTGCACCGGAGAAATAAACATAAGCTCACCGTCGTCAGTCAACTGGATTACTCAAGACGACCAGGGCTGAGCTGGATTATTCAACCACCAATCGATTCAACGACCTGCATATAATTTATGAATAGCCTCGACTATAATTGGTCCACGATGACTTCTACTACCAAACGACCAAGACACCTCCAACCCCTCTCAACCACTTTCCACAATACATCTTTTTCCAGCATAGCATCAGGTTCCGACGCGGGCACTTTTCATTCTGCACACGGTCACCCACAGCAAATGGAACTCCGTCCCATGTCTTCCCAGACAAACAACAATATACGGACCATCCAACGTCCTCTATCTCCCTCGAAACTCGCACAATCACCTACAATCACCTCAATAAAGATGGACAGGCAGGATTCCGGATTTTCAGAACACATGTTATCACCCAGGACCTCAACATCGTCACGAACATCTACCCGTCGCTCCTCACCTTCTAAACGAGATTCCAAACGTAAAACAACAAACACTTCTCTAACATCCACAACGCGTCCCTCTGCGAAACGAGCTTCCCGTTCCACACCCTCTGGAGGTCTCCAATCAAGATCTTCGACATCTTCCAATAGACGATCTAGTATGCAAGCCCGCCACTCAACACCTCACCAGCAACAACCCACCTATCAATTCTTCCACTTTCCAACATTCAACGACCCTCATCACTCGGAACCTGGAGAATCCCTATGCTCTACGCCACCTCCGCCTCCAGCAACAGTACAATACTGGACCTCAGATAACACGCGCCGACTGGAATACGCTGCCATCGATGCTGCCTCGAGGGGCGTAAAGGGGTTCTTCATTAAACTTATTCCGGATTGCATACTTCCTCCTACATCACGGCGGACACGGTTTTGTGATGGGGACACGGATAGTGATTTGGGAAGTGTGAGACGGTACCGGCTGGATTTACCGGAGGAGAAATGCGGGGAGAAGGGGAAGAGGAAAGGGTTGTGGAGGAGGTTGAGTGGACTTGGGAGACGGAGAGGAAGTTGCTGAAGGATAAATTCTCTTACGGACTGGATACCGATAATGGAAATTCTCGACTTTGCTACACCAAATTCGTCCGCTTAACAAATGACACCACCAACCCCGAGCAAGACAACCAACCCATCGCTGGAATCACACGGTGGATAAACGACGTCACGAAAATTGCCTGATATTTTGCGTTGCTTAATTCGTTTGCTTATTGAATTTACAGCTTTCCTTTGTCACACACAGCGAGCGATAGAGCGAAGCGTAGCATAGCATATTGCAGGAGTTGTTTGGGCTTGAGATCGATTGATACCCAGTGCGTGGAATTTCGTCTTTTAGATCAATACTGGTTCAGATGAGATGCGAATAGAGAGATTGCGTTGTTGTTTTTCTTTTGTTGAGTGTGGTAGATGTGGGAAGAGGGATGGTTGTTGGTTGGGGAAGAAGAGAGGTGGGTGTAATGTCGTTGTAATGTGCGGTTAATTTACTAGGTACCCTTCTGTGAGGGAGGGATAGGCATAGGGATGGGATTGGCATTGGGGCGGACATGGGACTGGGCATCGGATGGCATGGGATGGTTAGGGGGGAAGGTATGGCAATTGGTGTTGTATATAAGATTGCAGCCCGAATTGAGAGGAGAGAGAGAAGGGAGGTGGGTTTAGGTTGATAGACTACTAGCAGGCTTTACAGAACTTGGTCTCTACCTATCTATATTTGCAAATTGCAATGCTAAGCCTCAATCAATCAACTAAACATATGAACCAACCTACTGTAGCACATTTACTTCCTTTCCCTCTCGCTCTTATTACATCACCTCACCTTAATTGCAAAATCTATAGAATGATCTTAAATCCTAATATCTATCTAACTTGTCTAAGAAGCAACGTAATATCCTGGTAATATATATAAATTCCTCTCTTCAACGAACCATAAGATTTGATATCTCACAACGGCGAAAATCCTTCTCCCAGCTTCTGATATCAATACTGTACCCACCTTTCCGAGATCATCCCTCTAAACTGTTTTGTTTAAAGGGTAAAGAGATAAATCTTCGTTCTTTTGCTAGTTGAGAATCGAGATTTTTTGCTAGTTGAGATTTGGACATACAGTTTGCTTTTGGTCGTTAGGTTTTGGATGGGTGTTTTGAGGAGAAAGCAGTGGTGAAAGCTGCGAGGAGAAAAGGGGGAGGATAATATAGTGTTATTGGGATAGATTACCCTAGAGGTTATGAGGGGTTTCTGGGGGCTAGAGATGAAGATCTTGATGATTTGTTTGGGGGTTTTAATTGTCTCTGGAAATTCGAACTGTTGGTTTTATGGGGATAGTGGGGGGGCTGGGTGTTGAGTGTTGAGTGAAGGGTAAAAGGAGAAGTGAAGATGAAGAGAAAGAGGAAGGGCGGGAATGAATGGTTGTGGGTTGTGGTGAAGAAGAAGGGGAAGTTGAAGGGAAGGAAGGGAGGAAGGGGGGGAGGAAGGGGGGAAGGGGGAATGGGGAAGGAAGGAAGAGGAAGAGGCATAGCTAATCTTTACCTCTTTTATTTTATCCTTTCCTTCATTCCATCACCTTTCACCCACCCATCCATCACCTAACTACCTACTACCCACCTACATATTCCCATCACCACCTACCACCTACAATCTTTCCTCCCAACCCCAATAATCCCACTAAAACAAAACCTACCAACCACCTCAAACCAATTAATTTCACGATGATTTATCAATATCTTGTAAATCGAATAGTGGGGGGAGTTTTGAATGGGTGGATGGGAGTTATGGATGAGAGATTGGGTGAGTGTGGGTGTATGTGGGTGTGGATTTAAGTTGGAAGAATGAATAGGTGATGGTAGAGTTTTGGGATGGGTTGGGTTATGATCGGCCGGGCTAGGTATAGTAGAGATATGCTGCGCTTTCTCGACCACCCACCATCTATTCACTATCTATCCAAAGCCCCTACCCACATTATGAAAATTCACTAGGAAACACAAATATACATATACAAAAACATACTACTGTAGATAAAACGAGCACCCCCTCGAGTTTAACTCTCTCATTCCAACCTACCAACCACTCCTCTAACATCCAGCACGAACCCTTCACTTCAGCCCTAAACCCAACATCCCCTCCTTCAAAACCCCCGTGCCTGAACGTTCCTCACAACCAAGCTACCCTGTCGCAAAATCACAGGGTAAGTCAATTGAATTTCACAACTAACTTACCCTGTTAAGAAATCGCAGGGTAAGTTGGTTGTGCTAAGCTTGGATAGTGTAGTTATAACAAAATCAATCCTTAGAAATACCCTTTTAACTCTCAAATTATCAATCAGCTCGCTCATATCCCTAAATCCCCATCCCGCCCCCCCTTTAAACCTGCATTTCCTTGCTATACCTTATTACATATAAGCTGCCCTTACGACTTCCACCAACCCACCCGACCAGTAATCCTTATTCTCTTTCACCTACCCTACAATATCAAATTCTTCCCCCCAAAGACACCCACTCATCTCGCCCCCATCCCAAATCTCCACCCCTCCCACCTCAATAACCCAACAATCTAAACATACAAGCAGGAAACACGCCACTAACAGCACCGACGTAAAACATCAAAAGCTTCCACTATTCACTCACACACATACCATAGAGTTAACCCCACAATCCCCTATATCACCTTAAGGAATTCCATAAAATCAGGACTTGAAATCCACAAACCAAAATCAACACAAGCCCCCCCCCCCCTTACCCCATCAGACCCCGAGCCCAACATCAACTCTTTCTTTCCACCTAAACCTAACATCGCATTCAGAATCCAATCCACCCACCTTACACGATACCCACCAAAGGACTAACTATAGGTAACTAACTATTCCAAGGAGTAAAAATATTATATCCGATTGAGTAATTTGTTCTAAATTAATGCCATGCCAACTATAATGCATCCATCACAATGAGAAAAGTGGGAGAAAAACACAAGGAGGCAGATACTTCGACCAATTACAGTATTGTATACTCTTACCCACAGTAAAAGCGCTACTGTAGCACATCAAAAAGGCAACAAGATGTTTTCGAAAAACCAAATACAGTACTTACAATACACCCAAAGTTCCGAAATCATCACCTCCCCTCCCCTCATCCCCCTCCCACACAAAATCTTCTCATCAAAAAGGGAAAGATACAAACCCACCAAACCCACTAAACCCCGACAATTAACATTCAAACCAAACTCACCACTCCTATACAAGAAAGAAGCCAACCCCCCCCTTCATAATCTCCTTTTATGAAAGCCAAATACTTCGGACTGAGACACACCATCTAACCCTACCTCCCTTCCTTCCTTCACCCCCCAAATAAACCCACGCAATACACAGCTCCTTTGCTGCTACCCTCCAAAACCTCTCAACATACCTATGAACCTAAACCCATCGCAGAAATTTTCGGAACAAGTCTAATTTCTAATCAAGACAGGCTCAGGCAGATTAGGTATGATACCATTCAAGCAGAAGAAATATTTCCGCCGTACGATGACACCCATGAGTACTAAGAAAATGAATACCCTCCCGATAGAAGTACAGTAACTTCGAAGTTGGGAAAAGTTTGGCCGAGAGGGCGAAAAGGGGGAGAGATTGATTGATTAATTATTTTCATACACCCAGTACAGATGAGGGAACCACGTAATCGAGACCATTGCGGTACCCCGTATATGTTCCTCGTTCCGTAATTGCTCCTACTAGAGAGCTCCATTCGTAGTGAGGTGGGATATTTGGACTAGCACTAAAGCCTATGAGAGGGGAAGAGGTGCAAGGAATTAGATTTCTAGGAGGGCAAGGTACTACTGTAGGAATACAGTCGAGTGCGCGACTCTTTTAATTTCCCCGGATTTTTTAATGCGCGACACACTTTCGTGCGCGACATAACTCAAATATTTAACCATTAGATATTTTGCCCTAATAGCGTCTAAAAATAATATTGAATACACCAAATTAAAGCTCTCACGCGTCTCATTCACTAATTCTAAGCAAATATTTTTTATAATTTTTATCTGACCTGTTAGGAGCTAAATACTAAAAGTCGAAAATGTTCCTTCGAAAATCGATTTTCCTCATCAAAAAATAAACTTTCTCAATTCTTAATAGTTTATGATAAAACTTTTTTTAGAGGTTAATATCATATATAAGAGCCCTTCTAGAACTTAAAATATTATAATATATCTTTTATTGTTTTTAAAATGAGGATATAAGTCGAATTTAAAAAGGTGGGCATACGGATTTAATTCCCCACCAAAATTTAATTCCGGGCCCACCAAAATCGATTTCGCACTTATATCCTCATTTAAAAAAGCACAAAAAATAATTTATAATATTTTAAATTTAAGAAAGACTCTTATATATTATAAGAGTCTTGAAAATTAATTTCATAGAAAAATATAAAGAATTAAAAAAGTTTAATTTTTTGATGAGGAAAATCGATTTTCGGAGGAATATTTTCGACTTTTAGTATTCGGGCTCTATAATAAGGAATAAATATTATTAAAATAGACCCTTTTAGATTTAGGAAGAGGGCATTTCAAGCTTCAATTTTAACTACCAATCATTGTTTTTGAACATGGGTAGTATAAGATATCCTAGAAAGTAATATCTAGATGGGTGGGCGCACATGTTACGATCACGGGATCGTCAGGTGACATTTGGGACCATAGGCTCAGACAGCCACTACACCAACAGGAGAACCCATCTGTTATAACCAATTGAGAGGA